>CM040185.1:47647045-47734545 GCA_022606455.1 Callitettix versicolor | reverse complement strand
TGTGTGTGTGTGTGTGTGTGTGTGTGTGTGTGTGTGTGTGTGCATTCGCATGTATGCCTGCGAGTTTTTTTAGCACGCTCACGTTCGCAATTTCGGTCTGTTTTGATTCAAACTTGGCATAAAAATTGATTATGATAGCTACTCGAATAATTTCATTGACCAACAAAATTCGTTTAACAGTTTCAAAATGGCCATTTCAAACTTTTAAATTCAAATTTATTTAACTTTTAACGGTCATTTCGTAACTTTTAAGTCTTAAATTTTTCTGAAAATCTTATTTCACTACCGTAATCGGCTTTAAAAACTGAAGAAATTAGCGTTTAAAATTTTAAAATCCGTTGAAATTAAGAAATTTAATTTGACTGTGATCGTGGTTCATTTTCGTATTTTTATTTAAACTTTCATTAAACTTTACGCGCGAGCGCGTGTGTGTGTGTTGTTTGTAAGAGAGAGAGAGAGAGAGAGAGAGAGAGAGAGAGAGAGAGAGAGAGAGAGAGAGAGAGAGAGAGAGAGAGAGAGAGAGAGAGAGAGAGAGAGAGAGAGAGAGAGAGAGTGTGTGTGTGTGTGTGTGTGAGAGAGAGAGAGAGAGAGAGAGTGAGTGAGTGTGTGTGTGTGTGTGTGTGTGTGTGTGTGTGTGTGTGTGTGTGTGTGTGTGTGTGTGTGTGTAGCCGTGGCACTCACGTTTGCAATTTTGGTCTGACCAACCTGGGTACAAAAATGGACTTTCATAGTAACTTAAACTAGTTCAATACGGAACAATATCCTTTCAACGGTGTCAAAATGGCGGCAATTTCGAATCTTTAAAAATTTATAACACGTTTGTCTCAATTGTTTTTTAATTTGATTTTACCTACGTAATTATCGTTAAAAACTGCTGAAATTGGAATATTAAATATTCATAACCTGTTGAAAAATAAAAATTGAATTTTACGCTGTCAATGATACATTTTTTATATTTTCAGTGTAATTTTGGAAGTTTAAAATGCATGTTTTAATGCTGATTATGATGATAAAATCGGAGTTAAAAAAAAATAATTAGCTTCCAGCACGTCAACGAGACAGCTACGTGCATCGATTATATTTTTTAAAATGTATATGCTTTATTAAAATATTGTAATTATACTCACTCAAATTTTAAAACAGCAATTCCAATGGCAAGTCACTATCAGAAATATTGAGCTAGTGAGTTATCTGCTAAGTTCAAAACATTGCCTACTTTGATTTATTTAATAGTCCGCGTGATTAAATTCCTTTGGATAGTCCCTATCGTCATTTTCGCGGCTAAATAATGCTTCTGATGCAATAAAATTATTGTAACAATTGACAAATTATTGTTTGGAATTAATGTTTACGAACATTTGTGTGGAACAGCTGTTCTAATACTGAAGGAAGAATCTATTAATACTAATAAAGAAATACTTTTGATCTTAAGAAGGTATCTAAGAAGAGTTGGTAAATAAGAGCCTTGAAACGTACACTAAAAACTTTCAAAACCTGAAACCTCTTTACTACAGGTAATAACATAAAACTAAGTCGACACATTTTAAATCTAAAAATCAAAGTACTATATGTCAGTGCTATAAATTCACTGAATGCCTGGCTCAGATAGAAGCAGCACATCAAGAAAAAAAAGGAAGAACTCGACCTCAAATGTACAGTGATTATTGGGTCGACATTTGCAGCTGACTATACCCAACAAGCTGTTGCGAAATTGGCCTAAATAGATATTGAAACCTAATGGACGTATGGTGTACAACTCTGGGGTTGTACCAAGAAAACAAAAACAAAAACTGTTTCTGTTTCAAACTCAACTCGACTGTTTGGCATTTAGTTTGTGTGTTTGTTACGCAGTTTTGGTCAAACGCAATAACCGATTTGGTACGAAAATACCTTGTGTAAAGCCCGAACGTCGTATGTGCAACATTTTTTACCATTCGCTTCAGTTTCAAGATAGCTGCATCTGATTTAACATTATTATCTGATAAAAAATTATTGTGTATAAAGCCTGAATTATGAACGTATAACACTTTTTTATTTACTTTCGTTTCAAGATGGCGACCTGTGATTCAACGTCGATAGTGGAGTTGCTGGTTATTTCCAGTAATACTTGCTGAACGGCAAAACACATAATTTTGACCGCTTTATTGAGAAAGAGTATACAATTTCTATTCACGTTGGTCCAGTAACATTTTTCTTAAATATTACTTCACTTTGCGTGTGCGCATTTGATAACAATTCACAGCATACCACGATAAATCTAATATCAGAACAACCAACTTGCATCCTTCTTTAAAACCAGATTAAGACGAGCAATGTTTTATCAATTTTTATATTAAAAATAATCTATAATTTTGGCATTATTTACCTGTCTGCATCTGGAATCGATTTTCATTACATTTCAAATCAAAATCGACAAATCAAAATAATTTATCAAAACCATAGATATGCAATTAATTTTGTAATCTTTTTTACTACATTTTAGATACTCAGTTTACAGTGGTTTATCTATGATGAAGCCTGTTGTACTCTACGCCAGGTTTCCATGGCAACACTTTGTTGATTTTCTGTGTGCATGCGTGATTTGCGTAGTGTTGGTTTTCTGAGAACTTGTTTGTTGTGATATCAGTACAATAAAATTAATAGTTAAACTGTTTATTTCAAAATTATCAGTGACAAATAAATTTCTACGAAAATGAAAATGAAGCGTATTGTACACGCTCAAAGAACAACGCAAAAGTTGATGGCAGTGCGATTAAATTTTTTAAATTTATAGTGGCTAAGCTATTATATTATTTGTGCCACTAAATGCATGAAAATTAATAAACCTATGATAAATAAATCTCTCTACACTGTATATTTAATTAAGTGATTAGAAAGTATATTAGTTGTACAAAGAAATCACATTACTGTATCTAAACGAAAGATACAGGTCTACAAACTAGCACTCGTCAAAAAACAGGGAAAACAGGTTAATTTCTCAAAATCGATCATTAAATTTTGTTTAATTTTGGGTCTATGTGCACACTTGATCTTTTTTTATCAACTAATATATTTTTAGTCACGTAATTAAATATACAGTGATTATGTATTAATTCAACTATTTCAGTGATTATTATTAATCTAAAAATCACCATTATAACCAGCATTAAAACCTATATACAGCCTAATTAACATTCACAATTTTTTAATTTAATTGAAAATTCAAGAATGAATATTGCGATGAATTAAATACCGCATAATAAAATGCTCGTTTATCTGCCTTTCCTAGCTTTGTAAATGTTTTTTACGCGTTTTACATTATCTCTATTATCAAAACTTAATAATGTACTGCTCCTTCAGATGGGTTCAGTGTTGCCAGATTGCCGATTTTCATTATAGTACGATGGGTCCAAAAATTATCGTACATCTAGTGAAAATTATAGTACAATATGAAAACCAACATTTCAGACAACAGGTTATACAAGAATTTAACCAACAACATAGGAAATGAAGGACATGAATTATTAAATTTAATTTCCAATGAAATACTTTAAAATGTCGCTTTAAGCATTAGTTAATTTTTTTAATTTTGTAAACATCTACAAAACGTTAAAAATTTTTAATTTCTCTGTAAAAACAGAACAAACGTCTTACAAAAAATTAAGTCTTAAACTTGTGTAATGTAATGTTCTCTGGCAATGTTCCTTTTATCACTCACTGTCAAAAAAAAATATCTTTTTTATCTTGATAAACGTAGTATATTAAGAATAAATTTTATTGCTTTTTTGGAAATAGGCCTATCATCCCGGTAGCGATTACTATTTGATTTTAGAAATAAAGAATTTTAATTCTTATGGTTTACACAGGCTCTGAAATCAGATGGACAGTTCAAAGATGAAATCCTCATTAGTAAAATGGAGAGCGAGATTAAGGAAATCGAACCCGTTTACAATTCTGTAAGTACGAAATGTTCTTGCTTTCCCAATATTATTGACATTTTATTTTGTCCTCTGTTATTTGAGGTAGCCTACATTACTAATATTATATATTATTACTTTCTGTAAGCCAAATGTTGTTTACAATTGTTTTGAAAATTTGTTATTGTGAATTTAACAGTAAAAACTTGCTATTTTAGAGCAAAAACTACTAGCCTATTTGGAACTTAGGCGTGTCTTCAACTACTTCCCCAACTTTTTTTTAAATTAGCTTTTGTGTTACCCCTCATTAATCTAACTGGCATAAAGTATTAACGTTAAGCAAAAAAATGTTAGTTTTCTTTTATTAAAGGAGCTTAATTATTCCCCATTCCAAAAGGTGTTTCAAATTTTCTTTGCAGTGCCCTTTTCAACAAATTTTGTTCTTCATTAAATCATAGTATTTTATTATTTTATATAAAGAAAAGAAAAAGTTTGTACGTGTGCGCGATATATGGCACGCATAGATCTGAAATATCGAGCACTTTTAACTAGTTAAAACTTTTAATTAGTTTTTTTAAATGAAATATTTAGCTGGAAATTACACCTGGTTAGTGCTTACATGGAACATTTACGGTAAAAAAAGTTTGAATTTAATTGACAACTCTGTCTATTTATTGAATTTTTGATAATTACTCACTTTTTCTCGTTCTCCAAATTGTGTCATATTTTAATATATTGTTTGCTTTTTATTTATAAACATATTTTAGTTTATTACAAAGGTCGAAAAGCAAAATTTACCTTAAAAGACATCATCGTATTTGCTGGTGTCACTACCAGGAGCTGCCATTTCATCCAGTTTGTTCTTGCCGTCATAAAAATGACCGATGGCCATGAAAATAGTGTTTATATAACTTTTCAAGTTCGGATTTGCCCTCCCTGTACATGAATTCGGCAAAATGATGCTTTCTGTGGCCTAACTTAACTTTCCACACAGTCATATGATTAAGTTATGTTTTTATTTCTTTCTATCTTTCGTAATGTCGTCGTTTGTATACTTTTGACTATTACTTATAGGCATTACATAAAGCGTTTTGTGAGAAAAATTCAGTAACTTTGATATCACTTCATATACCACACTACAGGTTAGGTTATGAAGGTGATTTTTTATCATTTTTCAAAATGGTTCACATTGCTTTTACGACCTTTCAATTTAATTTCTAATGAATTTCTAAGTAATAAAGAACGGCATATTTAAATATGACGTAAGTTGGAGGTGGACGGGAATTACCGAATATTTTAAACAATGACGAACTTACTAAGGTGTTTCAGGACATTTTAAATGCTTTTTTTTCAATTACGAAACGAAACACGTAACTCGCAAGGTTGACATGTATTTTAACTTACAGATGGTTACGGATTTGCAACAATCTCCAAGTACGGCGAAATATATCGTCGAAATCGACAGGATTTGGGAAGCTCTCAACAAATCTCATACTAATAGTAAGACATTTGGTGAAATGATTAAGGAAAATTTGGCGACAATATCGAAATTTAATATGAAAATTACAGCCGCTGGAGATGCCAATGAAAGTGACCAAAAAGTCATTGGGAACTTGCAGCAGGTAAATATCATACTTGTCCAACCATGCTCAGTGTATTAACAATAATTGAAACACAACTTATCTACTGGTTAATGATGCGCGATTACGAGATGTTTTCTTCGATTGTTTCGATTGTAAAAACATCTCGATTGTATTGGACTCTTCAGTCGTCACTTGATTGTTTCTCTATCCGAATTCACCAACTCGCCGAGTCCTCTTGTTGCCTACACTCACAAGTTTAATTGTTCAGTTCAAGTAGGTCTAAATCATCGACAAAACAATCGAATGCTTCGTCAATTTACGATCGGAACGGTTTTTGTTAAAGCCTTCAAGTTAGGTTTGTCCACTCTTACTAACTGTAAAAATGTTTGTTATTTTTAATTAATTACGAGTTATGTATTGTTCATTGCAACTAAAGTGTAAAGTAAATAAATTGTTTTTTAATTTAATTATGGATGAGTGGTTTATTGACATAATTAGTGTATATATTATTTGTATAGGCAAAAACTAAAAATCTCTGGTTAGTCCAGAAGATAGTCCCTTGGATCACGCTGAAGTAATGCATGTAAAAGACGTTTTTTTGTGATGACTGTAAAATTTGATGCTTGATTTTGTTTTATATATTTTTGGTAATAACAAAGCACTGTTTTTATTAATATTAATAAATCGCTTTACAATCGACTAAAAAAAAAAGAAATGTTTTTGTCGATTTGTGATGTCGAGTCAAAGAAAAGGAAAGCATTGCGCTAAAAACCAAGTAAGCAATCAGGAACCATCGCAATGACAAACGTCACACATATCGATTGTTCAACTCGACTGGTATTCGAAAGTTGACTCGATTGTTTTGTTGTACGATAGTTGATTGTCTCGATTGTAAAAATATCTCGTAGTCGCGCATCACTGCTGCTGGTTTACTTAGTGGAGATCTCACAACTTTTGTTAAATCTTGTATCACAATCATCGAGACTTCTGTTTGATCGATTATTGCTGTTGATGCTATATATATATATATATATATATATATATATATATATATATATATATATATATGCATATATGCATAAGTTTCAATGTGCTAAATCTGTGTTGCATCCATCTCAAGGTGAAATCGATACTATTTTGTGTGTACACAATTAGGCCCTATTGGATAATCAAGCATCATTTTACATTTAAAGTACAGATACAATAAATAGAAATTAGTGTTTTGTCTTAATATTAGGTTTTAATATTTTTACTAGATACATTGGTTTTCATGTCTCGTGAATCCTAAGTGGTTTTTACTTAGATTTCGGTGTATCTCTGTAAAGAAACTGGAGGGTCAGATAAATAATTAGAGGTTGTAACGTTGAATTTTTGCTCTCGTTTCGATTAATGCCGGATATCCGTCTGCATTCAAGGCTTCGTCCAGGGTTCAACTTCATGGAAAGGTTTTTGGCTCGGTCATAATTGGGCTCATTGACAATAATCAGTACTTCATGATTTTGCTCGCCCATGTTTAAGTCATCATCGTTAAAAGGGGCTTTCCGTTTTAAAATTTAATATCTGCGAAAATTTATAGAAGCAAGTATTCGGATGCTCAATTTTCTCGAGTGTAAGGAAGCTTTTTAGGTGCTCAATATTCTCGAGTGTAAGGAAGTTTTTTAGGTGCTCAATTTTCTCGAGTGTAAGGAAGTTTTTTAGGTGCTCAATATTCTCAAGCGTAAGGACGTTTTTTAGGTACTCAATATTCTCGAGTGTAAGGAAGTTTTTCAGGTGCTCAATATTCTCGAGTGTAAGGAAGTTTTTTAGTTGCTCAATATTCTCGAGTGTAAGGAAGTTTTTTAGGTGCTCAATATTCTCGAGCGTAAGGAAGTTTTTAGGTTTCTAGGTGTTCGCTATTCTTGAGCTCTCGGAATCCTAAATACTCTAAGGATTCGCAATGCCCAATTGTAATTTTTCTGCTGTAATTCTTACCTCGTTATACGTCACCTGCTTCCTGAAAGTGCGATGGTTTGTCGTAGACTGACTCTATGTTATCGAACATGGTCGGCTAAAGAGTGACCCCACAAATTTCTTGAAAGTGGTAGGCAAAAGAATGACCCAAAGTTATCGAGTGTGACCGGCGAAAGATGACCCCTTTACAGACCAGACCAGACGAATGACGAGGTTTGTCCACTATTGTTCTGTAGTGCCTGAAACAAATTCAATGACTACTTGTACAAATTTGATTACAAGTAGTTTTTAATTTTTGACTGTGGTTGTTGTTGGATTGTTTGATAAGTAGGAGTTGATAGGTGTTAGATGGGTAATGGTTTTGTTTGTTAGTGGTGTGATGATATGTTTTGGTTTACTTGTTGCGTTGATTTCCTGTCGATGGTACTATGGCGGAAGGTCAATTAGGGCACGTGGCCGCATTCTTATGTATTGTGGTGGCCTTATGTCGTCGTTGAGCGCTTTTATGTGTGGATAATTGGAATTGCCGGCTTTTTCAAACAAATTCTTGGATAGGGATGTGACGAATTCTTCTATGGTTGTTGTTTTGAAGGATTGTAGGATTGTGGTGTTGGAAACGACCAGAAAGACCCCTTTGTCAGCCATAGCGGTATGCTTTTATACTGTTAAATGCTGCGCATGTGCAGAAAACTGTTCTTAGTCAGTCGGGTGCCAGAGCTCGGAGATAACGTTTCTTCCCAGTGTAACTAATGGGAGCCATCGCAGACTAACCTTAGTACTAGTTACTGCCTTGCCTTAGGCTACAATAGCCAACTGAAGTTTGTACAGTTTACTGTCTGATCTTAAGCTTCGTAGGACCAGCCGTGCGTTTTAGTGCCGGGTTAATTTTTAATCCATTACAAGGTTATAAGGATTTGATAACCTCTGCTACCACGACCAAAAGGTCTTTATTCTAACTAATACTAGTACAGTAGACTGGTTCCCTCAATGAGTTTGAGTAATTCACTGATTAGCTCATTCATTTAGAGATTCTCAGGGTTTCTAGAACACACATAATCTTTTCTTCCTGCTGACAAGGGCCTCACAATCATACATTGTGTAACCTGCAGTTTCCTTATCCATTCTGCACAGATATGCACACTTTGTCTGGTTCAAGGTAGACCATCACCTTATTGATTTAAGATGTTCAACGCCATCTTTCACTTTTTCCATTGCAGATTGGGAAGGTCCGCCTGGCGTCCTCAGTCAGATGCAATTCAACTCCTGCGGGTTCCATGAAATTAAATTCAACTCCAGTTTCTTTTACCTTCATATTATTTTAACTCCCCAGGTACACTTTTGCCAGTTCCACTTGTGAGTTTTAACTGTTTTTTATAGCTATTATAACTCCACAAGTAAATAGGGAAATAATATGTCCACCCATATAGAGCTCTTCATGCATAGGTAAGATGAAAACTGGAGGTCGCCTGGTGTCTGCGAGAGTCTACGTACTTAAGCTAGGCTCTACCTTCAGCGTATGCTAGGAGATCTAAGGAAGACTAGATCCAGCAGGGTACTTTGGGATTGCCAAATCCATACTCACAATGTATAAAACTCTGAGAGAGGAGACTAAATAAGTTGATAGTTATTTAAATTAAAGTTGAGAGCATTTTTTAAATTTCGATTGCTTTTTTTGTGAAAATCCAAGAATTTATAATACAGTAATTGAATTTTTCTCAAAATCGGCTGAAACAAAGTGTACATGTTTGTCTTTTCTCGAAAAGTCTGATTCAAGTGAATATTTAATTTCCTAAAGTCAGGTTTTGCTCAAATTTTAGTCATATTTAAAAATTCATATGCTAGTTTATGGATTTATTTATTTTAAATTTTATTCAAAAGAAATTTATAGGAGTAAATTAAAAAAATGAAAATATATGACTCAGATTGTCATTCAAAGATTTTGATTTTAGTCAATATTTTTTTCAAAGTCAGTGTACCACTTTCAGTACAGAATTTAAGCAACATATGTTTTTCCATTGCATGCAATGGTTTTCGCATTAATTATTTGTATAGTTGAACATAACGTTTGTTATAGGAAGTACAGCGTGCACTGCGTATGGTTGATACGGCCCACGCTCGTGAACAGGTTGCACAAGAAACTGTTGAAAACTTGCGGCAACAGATTACACGCCTCAACCAACAACTAGAACAGAAATCAAAGAGTGTGGACCAGGACGGCGAGTATGTTATACAATTATAAAAGGAAATCCCTTTGTTATAAAATATAAAAAACTGAAATTAACACAAATAATACCAAACAAGTCAAACTATCTTACCTTGATTTACATTTTGGTAATATAGCTCTACCATCCTTCAGGGGCTTTATGATTACAGGTTTGGAAATCACGAGGTTTTTTTTTTTTTTTGGTGTTTAACGTCCCGACTATTGTGCACACTTGGGCTAATGCAAACGATGGGATTATTTATAGCGTATGAACATGTCATGCTCTGTCCAAAGCCCAGTACGTTATCAACTAGGCCACCGAGGCGGCTACTAGGTGTTCTAGCTGGATCTAACCTTTCTTCATCTATTGTTGATCTCAGGTTTGATACCTTCATCCAAGTCAAGTTGGAAAAGTACATGCTGAAGGCAATGTGGTTAAGGCAATTAGCTTAAGTATGCCGACTTACGATATCAGGCAACCTCCAGTTTTAAACTAGCATTACCTATGTATGTGGGGCCTCTGTATGAGTGAACATTTTATTTCTTTTGCTCCTGTTGGGATTTTGATGGTTGAAAACAAACTGTTAAAACCCAGAAAAACCTAGGAACTGGCAAAAGTGGACCTGGGGGTGAAACTAGCATTGAGGCGGAGGAAACTTATGCTGTATCTAAATCCAATTAACTTACAAACAATAAAGTAAAACAGACTACCCAATCTGCAGTGGAGAAGTGGAAGATGAGGTTAATAATGTGACGGCTTTTCTCAAATCAGGTTTATGTTTGTAGATATACGAATATCAATAAGGAACGTAAACGTATAAACTGAGAAGAAAAGAGGCAGTAGCAAAGGTCTAAATAAACCTAGAAGCTGAAGACCTCCTTTGGATATCCAGAAACACAACTCTTATAGACATGTGATGACAGGGCTGATGGTAAATGTACTCCCAGACTGGAGGGCTATTAGCCAAGAACCATGGTGAAACTGTGTGTGGACTATGTAGGATGGCTAAGGAAACTGCAGTTAAAAAATTCTGTGTAGCGGGCACACAGAAAATAATCTAACCCTTTATGGGACGCGGTAGTCTGAAAGTGCATCTGAACAGGATGGAAATGTACCATGGAGGAACCGTGAGTAGGATATGCAAGAAGGAAAAGGAAACTGCAGTCTCATAATCTGTGATTGTGAGGCTCTTGCCAGCAGAAGGCAAAAGATTAGGTTTCCAGGACCCTGAGGACCTGAAACTGAATATGATAGTCAGAGAAGTCTCAAACTCAATGAGGCAACCAGTCTATCGAACTAGAATCCAATAGGCTTATTTGCATAATAGATCCTTCAATCGTAGTAACCAAACTCCCTAATCTATAAAAAACGACGTAGTTATCTTCAAAGAAATACCAGATAAAAGAAACTGAAAATATATCAGGATAAAGTAATTTGGCTTCTTTGATGTTATTTCTGTTCATATAAAAATAACTTATTTAAATTTTGTTTCATCAGAATTTTCTTTTTGTACTTTTTTTATAATTCCTTTTACGTATTATTCTACATTATCTTTAAAATAACTAAAAAAATCTAACTCCAATTTTTTAAAATTTTGTTGCTTAGTATCCATAGTTTATCCATGTTAGAATAAAGTGAGGGCAAGGGATTGGCATTAATAAAAAGGGAAAAGTTTATAAATAATATGTACAAGGTTGTAACTTTAATCTTGAACCTATAATCTTGAGGTGCACAAGATCTGAAACTCGCTGACTGAATGATTGTTGTACATGCTAGACCTATTTAAAAAAGAAAATATAAAATAATATATAAATAGCATATAAGCACAGTATTAAATATAAAAATTAAAAGTGAGGCTTGCTATGTCAAAGAGAAAAACAAACGAAAATGAACACACTACACACACACACACACTGCAACGTAACTTTCAGCAATGGCCAGTCAACGTTTGATTACGGTCAATGTTATTTACGGTAGAACACGAGGATAACAGGTTAGCCGTTTCCAAGTTCTCGCACTACCTTTCTCAAAAGCCAGCAAGAACTGTTTGAGTTGCGATATAGAGTAGAAAGCGTGATCTAACCCCCTAGTGAAAGAATTCAGTGATCCCTGTTGGTCCTAGCTACCACTAATTTTCACCTGCGTCACTAAGGCTCAATCACCCTCTGGTGCGGATTGATCCAGGTCTCCACACTATGGCCTGAATATAATGGAGTATGAAACCCAGGTATTCGTGCAGGTTTTAAGTATTTTTGTTCTTTTTTATTAAATCTCACTTTTCCCAGGTGAGAACACAACACCTATCCCAGGTCTGTAGGTTCGTAACTGGCTTGTTGGATACTATCTATATTGATTTTGTTAATTTAATAAATTTGTAACTCATTTAGTTTCCTTATTTACAAGATTACTGCTTTTATTTTTTAATTCTTCTATTTACAATAAGAAAATTTCGAAATTGTAGCTTTCTGTATAAATCAATTTCTTCTTTCTAATATTTTGTTTTACTAATGAGAGAAAATAAAATAAAATTTAAGGGTTATAATTTTATATTATTTCTTCTGGTTTAATTTTAATGAAAACTTTAATTGATCTTATATGCTATTTTTACAACAATTCTTTTTACACACTTAATTCTGATTGAATTACCTTTTTTTCTAATTCTATTCCTTTTTCTTCTTGAAAACACGGAAAATATGAACTTAAAATTTAGGTTTCTTTATTTTTTAATGCAATCTTTGAATTTACCTAATTTATTAATTTATTACTCACGTGTAATTACTTTTATTGTATAATTGCTTAACTCTTTAATTTAAGAATAGTTACTTTTTACTTGACTGAGGAATTTTATTAAAATTAGATTTGCTGATTTTGATGAAACTTTTTCTATATACCTCCGAGATTTTGACTTCGATTATGCGATTTTTTCAGCTGTAAAATTCAATTTATTTAAAATGGGAAGTTTATTTTAATTTAGCTTTTTAATTTTTCTTTATTTTATTGTTTCTACTTTAGTATTTACGAGACTTTGTTAATTGTTACTTTTAGTAAAATTTACTTTTGATTTGTGTTACAGTTTCTAACCTTTCGTTTTTTGTGAATCTTAGTTACACCTCGTACAGTTGGTTATGTTATCTATGTTTGAAAATTTTCTACAGTTTTCTGTAACTACACCTCACTTGCAAACTTAATGCAAATGCAGATTACCAATAAAAGAAATAAAAGAGCTGCTAACGGTACCTCGATGATTTCCAGCGTGTTCTGGTCCCGATGGCAGGTATATCCTGCTTCTCTCTCCTATTGCAATTTCTAGTCTGATGAGATGTATGGATGTTGTTCGGTCATTCCAGGAATCATTTTTCGATTTCCAAGATTTGACGATGCTACTGCGACTGCATTCAGAAGTGGAGTGTTGATGGCTGACCGACCCGAATGCTGTTATCCCCGTACGTGGTTAACTTTTTAATTTTACGATTTTCTATGTTTTTTGTTTCATAAAAATCGCGATTTAGATTAATTTTTTGGTAAACTCTATTTCGGATTACCCCTTAAGTTTATTTAATTTAATGATTTATTTTATAGACGAAGTTTTAATTCAAGTTTGGTAAACTATTTTCAAAACTAATGCAAGTTTTAGCAAGCCACTTTGCAAGTTTTAGCAAGAATAGTAAGTTGCACGGTGGCAGCTCTTTCGGACTCGCGAACACGCGTAACACGTCCTCTCTGTTTAACTTCCAAAATTACAATGACGAGACCCACTAGTGTATGGGACCTCCTCAATTTTTAGTGCTTGTAAGAGAGACCAAAATTTCCCTATTCTGGCACTTTTCCCTTTTCTCCGAAAACAGTCGCAATTTCCCTCAAAAGGTGTCGAGCGATAATACGTCACCTTTTTTCCAGGTCATCTACTACTGTTTATCCACCCTGGGTAAACAGCTTTTGTCCTAATTACTTTGTTTTATTTTATTTTAATTTTTTTATACCATTTAGGTTGGTATAACCCTTCCATGCTGTAATCTCTGACGTAGACTTTATCTTCTCCCTATTTCTAGACAACTGCAAAATTTTGGCCGAATTTTCCTTAACAGCTGTTACATTCACTCGCTGGGCCGATTTTCTTGATCGACCCCTCAAAATCTTTGTTATTTTTTACTGATTCTTTAGAAACTTGAATGGAAGTTGTATCTTTCCCAGTTGCAAAGTTATTGGGTTTTTTGTATTTTTTTACTATTGTAGTCAATTGTATAGTCCCTTATATTTTCTGATTTTCACCTATTTTAGGATTTATCGTCCATATTTTGCTCGGGGTTACAGCGGTCGGCCGCGCTTATCTAATGTTTGTTTTGTGCATCACTCTGCCCTGTAGTAGAATAGTGTATAACTCTTCTATTACAAAAATGTATTAATTAAATTTTTGTTAAAATGAAACAATTTCTGTCTAGTATTAACTAATTTTAACAATGGCAGTAAATTCCGTTTCAACACACATCAAATTTTGTAACAATGTTGTATAATAAAACAATAATTAGTAAATAATGATAATTTTTTGTTTTTCTAAGTTCCAGCTATAACTGATTTGTTTGTAGATACAGCTCAATTGCTAAGAATAAAGAAGCTTTGATGAAAGAACGAGAAAAAATGGTTCATGAGATATCAGTGTTAAAAGAAAAGTTGCTTTCGTCCATTGAATATCAGGAGGAACTCGAGAAGAAAAATTCTCAAGCAGATTTAAAAGTAGCAGAGCTCACACAGGAGTTGGAGGTTAGGAAAAAGATATTCAAAATTATAAAATTGTTTATAATTTGGGATTAATTTTATACATACTTGAAAAAAGTATCAATAATGCCTAAATACGTAATTACAAAAATAATTTTCATATCTGCCAGATACATACTGAGTTCAGCATGTACATTCACAATTTTAACTGGTCATTTAGAACAAGAAACTGAATTAATTAATTACCGAGTTTGTTTTTAAGTTGGTTTGGTTTGGTTATGGCAGAAGGTAGCTCAGATCTGTCAAAAAAATATTATCAGACAAAGTGAACAGTAAAATCCAATGGGTTAATAATGTTATAACATGTATTTGTTCCTAAATATTTCTAAAGCTTTTTGATTTTTCTAAGAGAGTCTTAAAAAAATGAAAATGCATTTCTGATACATGATCTTGGTTATCCAGCCACCAGTGTTTTGTCCTTCAGAACAAAGTTTACATACTGAAAATTGAAAATTATGTAAAGTTACTAAACAGACCATAGGCTTATGGTAGAGACAGGAAAGTGGGCAGTTGAAGGATTTTTATTTTATAAACATAAAAATAAAAGTTTTGCAAGCATAAAAGAACTTCGCTTAGAAAAACTTTTTGTAGTCTGAAACTTTAAATAAAAAATTGAAAACATTTTTTTTAATTGACTTTGACAGGAAATATCAAATGAAACATGTTTTTGATAATTTTAAATTCAAATTCAACATTGAAATTATTGGTAAAGATTAGTTATCTTAACCAAAATGATAAAACAAGACATAATTTGACGGCCATAGGCTATTCAAGTGTCCAGTTAATATGTTTTAATGTCGAATGCCCAATACAGTTCTAAATATCGAATGTTCTAAATGGCAAATACAGCATACAGAGATGAAATGCTAAAGCTAAGGACAATCATAAGGAATAAAAAAAGAATAATGTAGGCCCCAGACATGAATTTGAAACATGTTTGTTTAAAACACAATTTTTTAGAAATAATGTTTTTTCTTCAGTACATATGATTAAAAAAAACTGAACCTTATAATTTATATTTTGGTATATTTTATAAATTATGAACTATGATCGTATTGATCAGTTATAATTAATTTTATTTCTATCCGATTTTTGAGAAATTTCAGTTATGTTCCAGGTTTCAGTCATCCTCCCACCTCCCAATCAATTTGATGAATTTCAGTGTATGTATTTGTTGAAAAACTAGCACTTATCTGTAAATACTTTTTGGAGGTTATGCAATGTACTTGAGATACGACAACATACATATGCTTTAAACTGACATTAAAGGCTGTAGGGAATCTGGCCTCTATAGCCGATTTAACAAACATATTTCTTGTCCACTCCACCTGCACCACATAAGGGAACATTGAGTTGTCAGGCGACCAGAAACAATTGAGATTCTGACAGTTTTATTATTGTCACGTTTTCACATTACTAATGCTTACACTAAAAATATCTCGTGTATCGTGTTATAATATAGTACCATATGTTATTATTTAGAGTTTTGATATATTTTATATCAACTGTTTACTTTCAAAAAAATAGAACCAAACAAACGAGATGTCTAGGGAAGCCAGATTTAAAGAAAGGTTTGAAGATGATCTGCTACAAGTCAAGAAAGAACTTGTTGATAAAGAGTCTGAAATTACTTATCTCAATTCTCAAATTTTAGAATATCAGCGATCACTATCTCAGTTGCAGAATGTGTTGAAGGATCAAAAGGTAAGTACACAGTAAAATTATTACTGTAATTAGAAGCCTAACATTGGTGCTTTCTTATAAAATGTTATATTTTGTTTGTAAATGTTCTTAAATAAGCACATTGCTTTCCTAGTGCTTTTTTTTCTTTTTCCCCTGGGTTTATTACTGAGGTTCTACTGGCCTCTGACTCATCAGCTACAAATTTGTATGTTCCCCTTATACTTGACCATAAATGACTTAGCATCCTTTACAAATCCTTTTTTTTTTAAGGCAAAAAGCACATTAAGACTATTATCGCTTTTTTAAATGTAACAGTGAGTCCTTTACAAGCTCCAGGATCTTGTGTAGGGTGTGTTTGTAAAACTCCTTGTCTGGTTGCTGAAGTATGAAGAGTCTCCTTCTTTTGAACTCTGGGGTCTCACACTCAAGAACTATGTGTGCTATGATTTCAGGTTCCTGCCTGCACAGACAACAATCAGATTAGATTTTTAATATATCCATCTTATACAGATAACTTCGGATATGGTCATGCACAACAACGTGGCAACAACATGTTTAATCGATCTCCTGTTGAACTGAAAAAGCAGCCTTGTTAGTGCAAGGTCTGGTTCCGAGAGAAGATGTTTTCCTAATTGTTGCCAGAGAATTGCGTCAATTGTCTGATGTTTTCTTCCCTGCCTCACTTTTTTACTGCACGTCTCGCAGTTACATGACTGATTCCGCATACAGGCTTCAGTCCCGCAAGTCAAGCAGCAGTTTTTTTATGGTCATCTGGTCTGTCCTCTCATTCCCCTCGATACCACAATGCCCAGATAACCTTTTCAAGTGCGGAGGCGTAGTGCTCTTACTAAAATCATTTTGAAATTATTTGAACTAAAAAACTTAAAATTAAAAACTTGTTATATAAGCAAAGATATTGTTTCATAATAATTAAGTAAATTTTATGTAGGTATTTGTAACAATTATCAGTTTTATTGTTTTGTTGTAAAACACATTTTTTAGTTTACTGTGCTTTCACAGTGATTCAAAATCTGTTGTATGTAAAAGGTCTGGGGTAGTTTGTCTTAATATGCACATAAAATACAATGTCCTGACTAATTAATCAATGCACAGAGAAAAACTACAATACATACAGACCTGAAATTTTAAGGATATATAATTCCAATAACAGCTGTTGAATAACAACAAAAAATAATTTTAGAAAAATAGTTTTAATATTGTATTTTATGGTAACAGTTTAAATAATTAAATTTAATAAACTTATCAATAAACTCTTTAGTTATTTATAAAATTTTCATCTTTATTATTAAAGTTATTTAATAATAAAGTTTTATTAAAGTTTTTTTCTAGTTTTATTTCCTAATGTTCAGCTGATAGGCCATAAAAAACTGTATCCCATTTCACCTTTACAACATATCAAATGTTGTAAATGTATGATTGCATCGTAAATAATTATGGAGAATCACTTGTTCCAGAAGTGAATTGCTAAACTCAGTTTTGGAATGGATGAAATATTTTACTTTTAAATGTTAACATTTTTGTCTTGAAGTTTGTCTACTACCTATGTACTACTAATTTAAGTAGTTAATGTAGCAATAAAGGTGATGAACTTGCATCAATGTCTAGCCCTTTGATTGAAATTAAATTCTACATTTTTGTTTACCTTCTTTACTATTTATTTGGTTATAAACAAATTTTCATCACTTTTATTATTTGATTATTTTAAGTGGTCGTAGTTAATCTTTTTATGCTAAGAGATTATACAAGTGTCTATCGTATATTACACTTGAGATAAATTTAGAAATCAGCTTACTTTTAAAATATTTTAAGTGCTAATTCCAAATTAGTAACCAGCCGATTTATTTATTTTTTTGTCAGAACATGGTTGACAGACTTAATCAAAACATAGATTCTCATCAACAACGTATTATAAAGTTGATTGAAGATCTTCAGAAAGAATCAGCTGTTGTCGAAGATTATAACCAGAAGATAATTGTACTTAGCAAACAAATGAAGGTAATTTAAGTTTATATAGACCAATTGTAAAAGTATTATTTCTGATATTTATCAGAGGTCAGGACATTTTGAAGGATCCTTAAAAATTAAAAATTGTTTATACGTAATATATAAGTGTGGTGCAACTAAGAATTGTAGTTAACATATACACAGAGTGTTTAAAAATATGTTTCGAAAACCCTGAAAATTATTCCTCCCCAATGGAAAAGTTTACATAAACACGGAAACTTAGTTTTTTATTTGACTGTCATTTAGTAATTTTAACCTAAAAATCACATCTTTTAATGGTAAATGATATGGAGGTGGTATTTTGCATTCTTCTTACTGTTATAAAAACTCAATTTGAGAAAAAAATCATCTTATTTCATGTGATTATTTCAAAATGGCAGCTATTTAAACTTTTAACATTAATATCTCAAAACCCATTAATTTTATAAAATATTTTCCTTTTTTAATGAAAGGCACCGTAATAGTTACATTAAATTTTATTTATAATCTTAATGTTAATTACAGTAAGAAAGACACAATTCTTATAGAAGTAAAAATCAAGTAAATCATCTCAAATGTTTTAACATGTTTAATATATTTAATAATGTATTTAACAAAGGATACTTTTTATAATAAAGTTTGTATTTATTGTCACTATAATATCCTAAATTAATTCATTTTTTTCAGTTTAAAGATGAAATAATAGCTAAACTAACAGCTGATCTAACAAAAACGTCAAAATTACAAGAATCATTGAAAACAAAATTTAATAGAATGGAAATAATTAAGAATGAAGTTGTTGAACAGAGAGATAAATTACAAGCAGAAATTGAGAACTTACAAAAGCAAATACATAGGGACAAACATGACTTGGATGTAGAAAAGAGAAAAGTAGAAAACATGATTAGAGAAAAGGAGAATGTAAACAAAAGTGCTTTGAAAACTGCTGGTGAGTGGGTCATTATAAACAGCTGATAATAAAAATATATTTAAAGCTATTTTTTTCACTAACAGCTGTTCAAGATGTTATCATGTACATTTTTACTCTGAAGGAGGTCTAGGTTTAGAGGCTTGGTGAGTCTCTGGCACATAAACTCAGTTTAATTTGCACCCAGTTTAACAGTTCAGATCAATTCCAGTGACTTTGACAAAGTCTAAATTGCAATTACCCGTTTTACACACTCTGGGTACAGTTGAATTTTTACTATTAATTAATGATGGACCTGGTCTCTGAGGCCTGTTTACCAATATTTCATAAATTAGTTTAGGTAGGCTCTAATAAATTATAAATTAACATATTTTAAATCATTATTTTATTAATAAAAACTGTGAATATACAGAAATTATTTCATCTTTCATGTATACAATATGACATTAGACAAAAACTAGTCCTGACAGTGAAAGCATAAAAGGCGCTGGGTTCTAAACATATGTTTCCCTTTTCCTAATTCACACAACACATTAAATTTTTTTAGTGATGTTCTGCTGAGTAGGAAAGAGAGAGGGAAGCTGTTGTTACAGGGATAGTGGTATAGCTTAGCCTTGTTTTGTTATGAGAAATCAAGAATTTTACTTAGAAGGAGCAGTGAGATCCAGCTGTTCTTAATAGTAGTTTTGTTTATTGAAAAACTGAAAGCAAAACCATTTCAAAGTTAATTAAATAATTACAAATATATGTGTGTGTGTGTGTGTGTGTGTGTGTGTGTGTGTGTGTGTGTGTGTGTGTGTGTGTGTGTATGTGTGTGTGATTAAAAAATTTCATAAACTATAAAGATTTCTGCTTTAACATTATAAATGTTAAAATAGTTATATTTTTCAAAATGTGCTAAAGCGGTCCATCCATCCACATAATGTTAAAAAACCCTTGATAATCAAGACGTTTCATCAATGCCGGTTTATGATTTTAAAAGAAATGTTCTCCAAAGTACTGCTGACTAGGTAAATTAACAGTACCATCGACTGATGACAGGTACCATCGACCAGTATTTGTTTCTGGCATTTTTCCTGATTACATACTAAATGCAATGTATTGCAATAGCAGGTTCCTACAAAGTCGTAATTTAGGCTGACTCCTGTTTCTCGATGCCCCAATACTCAGTACCACAAGCAAGCAGTACCCAGTTCTGAAAGTACACCATGATAACAGAAGGTGGAACCAAAAGGGAATAAAGAGCATCATGTTCCAATATGATGAGATTTTCATAGAATTTAGGCATTAAAAACGCTTTGTCATGAGAGAGAGAATAAGAATGTCTTTGACTCTTAAGTGCTGTAGTAATTCTAAAGTTTAGTATATATATCGATTAAATGATCTTCACAATGTGAAAATTTTCCAAAATTGTATGCTTTGCTTACCAAGGTATGCTGGATGAACAATTACAAATTGTCAGAATTCAAGAGCAAGAAAAATTCACACTTGAACAAGAACTTGAAAGCAACAGAAAAGAGCTGTCACAGAAGGTCCAGGAACTGCTCGCTTTGGAAAAGGAAAATGAAAGGTAAAGTTTAAAGATCACTTTACTAAATCTACTTTCAAAATGTCAAAATGTTTATATTTTATTAGCATAGATACACAACTTTTTACAACTTTAAGTAATTAAAGAAATTTGTCTTTGTTGCAGGCATATCAGTGAAAATGTAGTTCTGAAAAAGAAAGTTGAAGCAGCCGAGGAAGATATAAAACTCAAGCAATCTGAGATACAAAACTACAAGAAGAAATTAGATGAACTTGAAACACAGTTGACCAACAAGTGTAACAAATGTGAGCTTGTACGTTACGATCTAAATACTTGCTCCAAGAACTTACTGGAAGCTCGGGTGAGTTCACAATGAAACTGAGCTAATCTATTTGTTTTTGCAGGAGTTATTAGCAGTCATTGTTAAAAACTTTATATCAAATAAATAAATACATTTTGTCGATCTCTATCTTCACAATAACTTTATTTCATTTTTCACTTAGTCTTTTTCCCTATTCATTTTTGTGACTTTAATTATGATTTAATTTTTTTAAAATTCTTAATATAGAATAAGTTTTGTATTTGTGTGATTATTAATGAATTTCAATTGGAAAATAAGTTATTTGAGAAGCTATCATGATAAGACTATACTCACAACCACTAAGCCCTAATTCTCACAATAAGCTCTAATCCTGATTTCTGAAACAAGTTTTGCAAGGTTTAACAACCTGTAACAAGTATTAACATACTTTTTTTAGATATATGTGTTTCCACTACATACTTACATGTTAGCACCCTAGCATTTACAATTTCATTCCAAATGGATTTAAATTTATTTGGTTTTGTACACGAATTTGTTAACTATCAAAATAAATTTAACAGTTTCAAAATAGCAGTTATTGAAAATCTAAGAAATACAACTTTTTAGCTTACAATTTTCTGAAAATTAAATTTCACTCTCATAATCAGTGTTATAATCTCTTTAAACAAGCATTTATTAAAAATATGAAATTTAGATTGGTAGAGATCACAGTTTCTTCTTCTTCTTTTCGTTTCACCCTCTTTGGGGTACGCTGAATCAATCATTTCTTGCGCGCTGTACTTTTCTTTGTTCCCAGTAGCTCTTCATTCTTTCTGATCTTCTCTTCCTCTCCTCTTCCGAAATGACAGATCACAGTTTATTATTATACTTTTTATTTAAAATTGAAAACTATTCATACATTTTGTTAGGCTACATTTTTTTAATAAATTTGATTAGGTTTTTGGAAATTCACTTATATCACATCAGCAAGACAGCTGTTTTGAGTGATTATTTTTAATAGTTATACAGTTAGATTTTCTGTGTTATTTAAATGATAAAACAAATATTAGTGTTGTTCTTTTAACCTTTATGTATTGTAAACATTCTTTTTGTCTACAGAATGATATTTTGGACTTGAACCAGAAGGAAAAAGTTATAACACTTCAGATTGAACAGCTGAAAGATGACATTGCTGGGAAGGAAACACAGCTGATCCGAGAACAGTTGGGTATGATTTGTAGGGTACAGTACATTATTTGGCTGGAACTAGACAAAAGGCCACACAGTCATGCTGGAAATTATTGCTTAGAAAATGTATAACGTTTACATTTCATACTTATTTTATTGCTTTTACTTATTTCATCAGAAAGTTTACATAAGTACATAATATACACAGTGTAAAAATACAGTACAAAGTATACAGTAAGTCCTACAGAAGTAAACTAAGATTATACTGTATAAATCGAACACTACAGAAATATCAAAGTTTAAAAAGTATTGACAAGTTAACCTATAAACTTAGTTTCTAAAGTATACAACACATCCTACAAAACTAAAATAAGTGTATAAAGTATCGAGTAAATCCTACAAGAGTAAATAAAATATATGGTAAACTATACAAAAGTAAAATAAGTTTATAAATTATACTGTAAACCATAGAGAAGTAAACTAAGTTTTTAAATTATACTGTAAACCATACAAAAATATATGAATTTTATAAAGTATACAATAAACACTGTAAAAGTAACTTAGTTTATAAAGTATACAGTAAACCCTACAAAAAAATATGAATTTTATAAAGTATACAATAAATACTGTAAAAGTAAACTTAGTTTATAAAGTGTACAGTAAACCCTACAAAAATATACAAATTTTATAAAGTATACCACAAATATATAAAAGTAAATTTGGTTTATAAAGTATTCAGTAATCCCTACAAAAATAAACAAAGTTTATAAGTTTTTAGAAACCCTATAAAACGAAACTTAGTTATAAAGTATATATATAGTACACTGTACAGAAATAAACTAAGTTTATGTATACAGTATACAGTTTAATATTAAAGTAAACCTTACAGAAATAAATTAAATGAACCTTATGATAGAAGAATTAATTTCTTTAGCTGGTTTTGTAAATTTCCTTGAGAATATTCTACAGCTGATGAAATAATTTAAAAAAATTCAGTAAAAACAAAAATAATTGTGAATTACAGACATTTTCATTCAATTAGAGGCAATGTTAAACAAAAAGATTTATTGCTGTTGTTAGCAGTTTAATCTCATTCCTTGTTTTCATGACTGATTTATTGTGTTTTCTTTTAATTATTATATTTGCATTAGTAGTAAAGCAAGCCATTATTACACAGTCACTGCTGGATCTATCAAATCTCCTTTTGCTGTTAAAAGGGTGTTTGAGTATTGTGAACTAAATCACCACAGTTTAAAACTTATGCAACATTAATTAAGTGAGAAAATATGAGTTTAATTTATTGGGCGAAGCCCTTCTTCCCAGCAATTTTGACAATACAAAAAACACATCTCCTCCGAAACTACTGTACCGATTTTGATGAAATTTGATATGCATCTCCAGCATAGTTCTGCGGATGTCGTGGCATAAACCTTATCTTAATATTAATTTTTAATCAAAAGTTACTGAAGTTTTTCGGAAACGCCACGATTGCTTGCTGCAGTGTCTACTCTCTATTCTCTAGGCTTTAGCTGCTCCACCTACTCTCTCTTAATGACTTTTTAACTGCAATATTAGTATAGCTGGGTGATTAGCTGGATTTCAGCCGGTAAATACAGCATGTAATTTACTGCAGTATATTTGTTCGGAATGGACTTATATTGTTTACATATCAGTCGCTACTTGGATTGTTTACATATCAGCCGGTACTTACCGTAACACCCATTGACTTTACGTTCAAGTTCTATAATGTAACGTTCAAAAATTTTCCAATTTTCAGTTGAGTACATGATGTTACAAAGTGAAGAGCCCAATTAATTTCGAATTTTTATTGTTTGGTGTATTCAGTGAAATTACAAAGTGAGGAGTCCGATTATAATTGAGTACCGTATTATAATATGTAATACTCAATATAATATATAATACATAATATATAATACTCAATTATAATATAATAGAGTACATTTACAATAATTCAAATGCCTAAAAGAAAAAGATGTTCTTTTATCGGACGACACACACGTAATCAAATAAATAATAGGCGCAGAATAAACAGTGGCGAAGTGGTTGAAAATGTTCCTGAAGTTGTTGCAAATGTTCCTGCTGTGCCTTCCGATAGTTCCTCCGATAATAACGTGGATATTAATCTTCAAGTTACGCTGGAAGAGGAATTGAAAAAACTAAAATTTTATGAGTGTCAGAATTATTCTCGGGTTGTTATGCAAACAAATTCAACTGAGATATGTAAACAATGTAAGTCCATTCCGAACAAATTTACTGCAGTAAATTACATGTTCGACAAATTATCGAACATAAAGAATGGAATGGATGTAATGGAAGATTTACCATTACAAATGAACTCAAAGATCTTACATATGTAGAACAGCTTTTAATTGCAAAAGTGCATCCTGTTATGCATGTATATAGAGTAAAATCACAAGGTCTTCCGGGTCAATACGCGTACAATGGTAACATCATTAATATCGGACAAGATGTTAATGAAATCGTGCGAAAACTGCCGCGTATTCCTCCTTCGTTAAGTTTGATAGTTATCAGACGCGAAGGTTCCAGCGGTCATCATGATTTTCATGTCAGACGATCCAAAATCATAAATGCTCTAAATTTTTTAAAACACAATAATACTTTCTATGTCGACAATGATATTGATAATGAGCTTTTATTACAGCTGCCATTAGATGCCAGTATATATAATCAAATTCCTGCAGTTGAACTTGAAAAGACAAACGACACTGAAGATGATCTTCAGGCAAGATCATCCTTTTGTCACATCCTTGCACAAAAGATGAGGCAAGGAGTTTATGAAAGCTACATAACCAACAACATCAGATTGCAAGAAGCTCAGCATATTCAAAATGCTGTCAATAACGTCATTCCATGGCCTAAAGGAACTAATGTTATCAATGAATTCACCTGCGAAGGTTATATAAGTATGGCATTTCCAACGCTATTTCCCTATGGATCGGCTGAATTGAACGATAACAGGCGTAATAAAAAACTTACAGTTAAAGAATATTTTTAATATTTAATAGAATATAAAGATCAGCGTTTTGCTAAAGACCCAAGGTTCCGATTTTTTGCTTTAAATACAATTTAGCGACATGATGCTATTCAAAAAGGAACTATTTTTGCAAAAAAGCCGCATTTTAATGGAACCATAGCAGAGCTTAAAACTAAAATAGTAGAAAATCCTCAAATAATAACCAGTTTGAGTTTTTGGTGTGGGCAAATTTCTGGCACAAAGTCATACTGGTATCAGAGTAAATCAGAACTTGAAGCTATGCTTAAGCAGTGTAAAATGCCTAATGTATTTCTAACTTTAAGTGCTGCTGATTTGTGGTGGCCAGATTTGTCTTGGCTCTTGAATTGGAATTGTGAAGAAGAAGAATTATTAAGTGAATATCAAATAGCAGAAAAACGTCAACAACTTATAAACGATAATCCAGTGATCGTTGAAAACTATTTTACGTACCGTGCAACTTTTTTTATCAAAAACATTTCATGTTGAAAATTTGAAATTTCTGACTACTGGTTTCATTTCGAATTTCAGCACAGAGGTTCAGAGGTTCATTTACATGACCTTCTGTGGATATCTGGAGCACTAAACCCTGTAAGTTTTGACTCGGCCTCTGAACAAGAAGTTTTAAATGCTAAAATTTTCCATGATAATTTAGTAAGTGCAATCAATCCTCTGCCAACAATTCCTCCAGCACCTGTCCACCCTTCAAGAATTCGATCCACGGATGCAGCTCTTCATGACGACCGATCTCTATCTGAACTGTTGAACAGAGTTCAACGACATACCAGGTGCACAAGAGATTACTGCCTTAAACTAGTTGGAACAGAATATGTTTGCAGGTTTAATTACCCCAAAGCCACTCAAGAAGAATCATCTCTACAAAAAAATGATAAAGGTCATTGGATGTATACACCGGCTAGAAATGATGAATTGTTAAACAATTATAATCCGTTCATTTCACAAACATGGAGAGCTAACACTGATGTAAGTGTTATTACTTCAGAATATATGTTAGTGAAGTATTTAGCCAAATATGCATCCAAAGCAGAACCTGCATCAAAAAGTTTATCAGAAATGTGCACTATATATTTACTGTAAACTTTGTACTGAATTTTTCGTATTTCCACATTCCCAACATCCAGGGCTTCGCCCTTTTTATGCCCCAGGCATTCCTAGTAATGTATCTAAAGATTATTACAATATTTATTAGATTATGTGAGACATTCTTTTGACTAAAACACTAAAATTTATATATCAATTGGGAAATGATATCCCATAAGAAAAACGTTAAACTTAAATGCACATTTTTTCCCTTTATATTTTTTCATAGAATTATAAATTCCACTGTGTATAAATTTTTATATTTTTTAACGTTTTTAAGGTGAAATTTATGTTTCCAACATAGAAAAAACTTCTTTGGATATTTATTCCAACATAGAGAAAAAGCCTCTTGGATATTTATTAGTTCCAACTTCAATATAATATGTAAATCATAACCTTATAACAAGATATAAAGGAGAAAAATGGTTTTAAATTTCTTATTGAATATGAGAAAGATAATCAGTGTTCAGTGTAATGATAAAGAAGACCAATTTGAATGATGAAGGAATTGTTTACCATGTACAAAATAAGTTAAAAAGTCAAAGACTTCTAGTGTTTTTATCAGTTTTGTAAGTTTTCTATCCATTAATTTATAAAAGGCTACATTATTTCCCCTTAAATAAATTATACAGTTTTAATTTAGTGAAATTTTTTTTTTATAAAATACTGATTATAATTTTTAGCTCTTCGTAAAGCTCATGGAGAGAAGGAATCAATGCGAGTTGAAATACAAAAATGCCAGGAACAACTTGACAAAGCTAAAGAAGAAATTGTTCGGTTGAATTTAGAGTCAGAGACTTTGCAGAACATAGTGAAGAAAGCTGATGTTGACAAGGAGAGAGATGCAAAAGAGAAAGAGAAGGTAAGATTTGTGGGAAACATGCACCTCATCCCTATTCTCTTAGGTTAGAAAATATTTACAGTTAATTAAGGATATTAATTAATTAATATTTAATTATTAATTATACGCGTATATCAATTAAGGATTAATTAATATTTAATTAAGGATATTAATTTCCTATTAATTAATTAATTAATTAATATTTATTCAATTTTAGATGGCTTATGATTTACATTTATAGACAGCTAATACCAGCTTAATAATGCAGATCTGTGGGACCGATCTTCACTTCAGTATTGACATAACCAAAGCATGGTATTTAAAAAGTAATTTAAGAGCAATGTAACTTTTCTTCATGGGAAGAGGAAATGAAGCAGTGTATACAAGGCTGCATAAAAGATATAGTCATTCGTCCATATATAAATTAAACTTTCTCATTTAATTACACTCATTTTTGTGTCTTTGACCATGAAAATGGAGACCTGAAATAGATTTTTTATTAACTGAAATCTTTAATACCAATATACTGGTAGACCCATATTTGTTTCAAAAAAAAAACTTTGCAGTCACATACTTGCTTTTAAAAAAGTAATTTACAAGACAAATAGGCCTATCTTGCTGAGTTGCTTGGAACTATCTTGCTGAGTTGCTATGTTGCTTGGAAAGAGAGAAATAAAGCAAAGCGTGATGAGCTTTTAAGGTTCACAAAAATAAACAACGCAGATATACTTTCAATACAGAAATAAATCCATACATTTCGAGACTATATTTGACTTTAAATTTTTTTGAAGCTTTTTTTTCAAAAAGTATTGATATACGAGGATAGGCTGAAAATTAATGCACACATTATTAAAGTTCCATACATTCCAGAAGTTCACCAGGTGGCATGTGGAAGTAACATCCAACTCTATACCCATGCACAGTTTGAAAGCCTTGCATTCATCCAGTGTATTTTGAGCAGAGGCTATTGTATTTTGGAGACGTGTTTTAGTGCTATGTCAACGTGAGTTAAACAGCATTCTGTTATCGAATTCTTAACTGCTGACAAAGTGACTCCTACTGAGATTGACTGTTGTTTAAAGGCTGTTTATGATGACGATGCTGTTAATGGCTCTACTGTTAATCGATGTATAATTAAATTTCATAATTGCAAGCCTGGAAAAGCCATAATTGTTGTTGAAACACTCAACAGGTGTCCAATCACTGCCACAACATTAATCATTGCAAATACATTGACAATATGATTCAAAATGACCAGCGAATCACTTAAAAGTGTTATTGCAAACCATATTGGAATATCTAGAAATATGTCGGCATCATTATTGATCAGTTGGGATACCACAAAATCTGTCTTGATGGGTACCACGCCATCTCACAGACGAGATCAGAAGAGGCTCTGCGAAACCTGAAGTTTGAAACTACCCTCTCCCCAATCTTATGCCTTGTGATTATTATTTTTTCCTGTACTAAAAAGAAAGCACAAGGGTAATTACTACATCTCAGGTGATGAGGTAAAAGCGGCGATAAAGTCCTGGATTTGAGAAAGGTCACAAGAATTTTTCAGTAATGGCATGAAAAAACTTGTCTTAAGTTGGGAGAAATGTGTTAGTCTTAACGGTGACTATGTAAAAAAATAAATATATGACTTCAAAACTTAAGAATTGTACTAACTTAAAGTACTTTTTACTCTATTTTGATATTTTTTTTGTTAGTATTCTACAAGAATGTGTGCATTACTTTTCAACTTACCCTCGTATAAGACTTTGCCATACGTCAAATAACCAATCTTTATATAACAAAGCAATAATATTTAGATACATAATTCACTTTCAAGTAAAGCTTTATACTTTTGTCAAAAGTTACTCAATTTATTAGAAAAAATTTATAACAATTAAACAATTTTAAAAATAAATAAAACTAACAATTATAAGCATACAGTTAAATAATACATATACAAATAATATTAATACATATATAAAAAAAAATAATGACAAAAAAATGATCAAACTTATTATCAATTTTAGTGACAAGATTATCAGTCTTAGTGGAACTAATTATGGGTAAGTGCTTTAAATTTCTAAATTGACCAATTATTACTATAGTTGTTTTATAATTGTTGGTCATTATTATTATTATTATTATTATATTATTGTTTTTTCAGACAATTTTAAGGGTTTAGCAAAGTTTTTTGTAATCAAAGAATATTTTATATCTGTCAATGAATTTCTAAAAAATGGAATATTTAACTATATTTAAACAAAACTTTCATCTTTCAATTAAAAAAATAACAATTAAAATTTGTATCATGTATCCAATTTTTTTTCTTAACACACTTCTGTTAAATTTTTGTTAGATAATGACTGAAAAGGACATTCTGAGTAATCAGCTGGTTAGTCGCAATGATGAAATTGCTCTGTTACAAGAGAAAGTAAAGATTTTTCAAAGCACAATGGACAAAGAACAGCTGCATTATGAGCAGAGAATGGAAGATATAAGGTTGCTCAAGTTAGAAGTAAAAAAATTATGGTAAGCATATTTCAGAATAGTGAAATGGTTTTTATGCAACTGTAAATATGACACAGATATTCATTAGACCATTTCTTATAGTAATAGAATTTTCTACAACGGGCATTTGGGAAGTAAAAACGTTTTTTTCTAGACATTTTTTATTAACTTAACAAAACAAAATTTATTTTACAACATATTTGATACCTTAGCTATTTTTCTACATAGTTGCTGTACTAATTTAAATGTTTGTCATAGTGTTTCACCATTTTTTCTATGTCTTCTGTATACTCAGTTTTGCTAATTTATTGAAGTACTCACTAATACTCTCCTTCAGTTTCTTTATCATTTCCATAGTGGTTTCCTCACAAAAAATCCTTCAATTTGGAAAAAATAAATATTAAACGAATTATTTTATTCCATAGCAATGAGAAACAACTGCTAACAAAATCGTTGGAAAATATGGTAGATCTGCGGTCAGAAGTTCATCACCTTGAGAAGAACTTGACTAAAGAAAGATTGAAATCAAGAGCATTGCAAGAGGAACAACAGAATCCTTTGAACATTCACCGGTGGAGGAAACTAGAGGTACTTGAACTTACCTCTTACTACGTAGATGTAGTTATTGTTTGTTTTACTTTTGTGAATGCGATAGTAGTCAATATTGTTTTATTCAAAGTAAATAGAATGAAAAGCCAGGATTGTATTTTGGTGCAAGTTACATTCTTGTCTGACTCCCTGGTTAATAATTAAAGAGTCATGCTTAATCATTATTCACCATAAGCAGATTTAAGGGAGGGGAACATTGCCTCTACCAAGTTATAAAAATAATTTATTTATAACAAAAATTTTTTAATTCAACTTATGGTTAATTAAAAGTAACACACAACAAAACAAACAAAATGGCTGCTATGTTGTTTCAAATATTAATATTATTTTAATTGGACTTGTTTTAAAATGTGACTTTTAAATAATATTAACAATAAAGAAGTTACAAGTACTTTATGATAGTTGTTTTATAATAATAACAAATAATAAATCTTTCTCATCATGTTCTACAATTTTTAAATTATTCATTGTATATAATAAATAATCTTAATAAGATTAATTAAAAAAATTTCGAACACATTATTTTTACAAACTTGCAAACTCCTTGTTCTGCTGATCCAATTGTTATTAAAAATTATGTTATACTTGCAGTTAATGATAATAATCATGCCTTATAAATTTGAACTTCTTTGGTTAGAAGATATGATGGGGGAATTAATCTCTAAAAATGTTCATTAATACTGTAGTTACAGTTTAGGGTTGTAGTAAAAAAGTTTATATATTTTGAATTCCACTTCTTATTTAGTCCTTGTGTTACAAGATTGGTCCTGCCGAGAATACATTTTTTAATTGCTTTTTACTAATCGAAAATGTTTACTTTTCTTGATCATCAGCTACTTCAGAAGTGTGCATCAGTTTTTGATGCCTGTTTATTTGTATCAGAGTTCGGATCCTGATTCATACGAATTGGTGCAGAAAGTGAGAAAACAACAACGTCGCATACTTAGCCAGACGGATGCAATTTTACAGCTTGAGGATAAGTATAACAATTTGGAGAAGCAGTACCAGTCATTGGTTGCTTCAAAACAACCTCTTTCTGATGATTTTGTAGAACTGCAGAGAGATATTAAAGTGAAAGATAATAAAATCAAGGTGTGCGCTCCAAATCTTAATGTATATTATACAACGTCCTAATTGTCTGATTGATTAACACACAGTATAAACTATACTAGCTAAAGACTTGAAATTTTAACAATACATTAATTTTGTATCATAGAAATGTACTAAGGAAGGATTTTAAAAAAACATTTGTAAAGAAAACAATTGAACCTTCAAAATTTCTTTTTACTTCTTAAGATTTATTTATTTTCATAACAGCTGTTAAAAAAAAAATTGTAAATAATTAAGTCCTAATAATGCTTTCTATTGTAACAGTTTAAATAATTACTTTATTAAACATTTACTTTAAATTATTTAAACATATTTTGTGAGGTTGGACCATGAAGTAGGCAGGGGTTTCCCATAGTTTTACAAGTAAGTTTTCAAAAATTACAATAAATATTTCAGTAGAGATAAAAAAAAAATGTTTAATCGGTTTTGGGTATTTGTAAACATTGCCCTCTCCAAACGCAAGATAGTCATTTAAAGCAATTTCAAACTTTAAAAACTTTTCAAATAAATATAATGGTATGTATGGTTCTAGTAAACTATCTATAAACTATAAACTAGTTATGGCTTATAAAATACTGGTTTATAAACAGTAAACTATCTTAGTATTGTTTTTAAAGAGTGAAAGCGAAAGTTTGTGGTTATGTTACCTGACATTTGTGATGTAAAAAAAAATAATTTTATCAATTTGAATTGGTTGGCAATGTAATAAAGTGTTTGTAATATTTATTAAAATGCTTTGCAGGGCTTAACTGCAATGTTAAGCATGCGAGAAGTCCAGGCAGCTGAATATAAGATGGAGATTGATAAACTAAATCAAGAGCTTACAGATAATAAAAAAAAATTTTATGATCAGGTAAGATTGTGTAAACAACTTTTTGTAATACCAGATAAACACCTGCACTTTATTACAGTTTGAAAATAGAGGAATCACATTTAATGTATTGTTAATGCCAATGAAAACTTTTGAGGTTATATCAAAGAAACAATAGTCTAATTATCTAGGAATACCATAGATTCAGACAGACCATAAAGTGCACTGAAAGCTTCTGTTGTACTGTCCATGTACAACTGCATTGCAATAATTAATTTCATAATTAATTGAGCAATTATAACTTCGATTTGACAACTGAAAGTGCAAAAACCCTGACCCAGCATAAAGTGTATGCATGCAAAATTTCCTGACAATCTAGTAGTTTAGATATCTATTCCAGACTGACATACATACTAAGAAACCATCAAAATTATAAAAGCAAAACTAGATGAGAATTGTTAAAATAAATGGTTAAACAACAAAATTATTAATGCATTAAAGGTCATTTTAAATCAAAACCAGTTTATATTTAATAATAAAATATATAAGCCAAAAGATGGGTTATGTATGGGGAATTCACTGTCAGGGATCTTAAGTTAATTTTTTATCCAAGAGGAAAAAATAATAGCGAAAATATTAAAGAAGTTTGAATGTGTGAAATATGTAAGATATGTGGATGATTCACTAGTAATAGCTAAAGATCCAAAAGGCGATAAAGGGCAGCTCATATTGGAAGAAATTAATAGTATACACGAAAATTTAAAATTTACAATAGAAGAAGAGAAGAAAGGTAGTTTAAATTTTTTAGATTCAAGAATACAAAGGAAAGCACAAACAATTGAATTTGGAATATAAAAACTAGCAGCGTTTAGACACATGTTCAATAGATTATTAAATGTAGCACTAAAGAGGAAAGAATATAAAGAAGAATTGAATACAATTTTTCAAATAGCAGTGAACAACGATTATGATTTAAAAATTATAATAAATCTGTTACGGAGAATTAAAAGAAAGAGAGAAGAAAACAGCGATAAAAGAGAGGATAAAAAACACAAATGGGATAAATTAACACGTACGAGGAAAGAGGCATATAAATTTAAGATTTTTTTAGAAAATATGATATAGACAATGGCTACAAATAATACAATGAGGAACAAACTGACAAAGAATATAGAAGAAAAGGACAAATATAGTAATGGGGTATACAGAATACAGTGTGGATGCGAGGCAGTCTACATAGGACAAACGGGACGAAAATTTAGTACTAGGTTTAAAGAACATTTAAGATCATTCAAATACGGCAAAAATGATTCAAATTATGCGTCACATTTAATAAAAGAGGAAATATACCTCGAGGTATATTAAAAAAGGTCACATACCTCAAGAAATAGAAAACTCAATGAAGGTACTACATATGGCAGAAAAAGGAAGACGTTTGAACATTTTAGAGAACTTGGAAATTTGTAAATCTAAATTAAAGGGAGAAAACTTAATAAATGAACAGATATTATCACAAGCAGATATTACTTTTAAAAATCTAAAAATTTTCAAAAATTAACAAGAGGGACAACCATTGAAGAGAAAGTTTGAAAGGAGCCAATCAGAAGCAAGCGAAAACGTATGATTTTGAAGAGCCAATCAGAAGCGAGCACATCAGGTTTAATGTACAAGTGTTGAATAGAGGAGGGGTACGAGGTGTAGATAGAAAATTATAAATAGGACGGGCCATAATATTGGTGACCAGAATAGATAGAGTTTTTGAAGATGGAGGTTCTCCGAAATGCATCAACGAAAGTAGAATCAACGAAGCTAGGGAAGGCAGATCATTATACTGAACATAGTAACATACGTACTTTTGATTAAAATTAATATTGTCAATTAATTACAATTTATTAGTTGGAAAGTATAGAAAATTCCATCATAGTAAGGACCACACTCAAACACGGATCCTGATCTCTAGAACTTGTTTTGGGGAAAGAGGTTATTTAAGTTTTTTGGCAATCTCTTATTTACAATTTTGATTTAAACATCACATAAAAATTTTGTCAGTAGATTAGTTGAGTTTATGCAGAAAAATACTTTCATTATTTCAAAATGGTGTTCATTCAAATGCTATTAACATTTATAAATTTAAATTTTTTAATACACTCAACAACAGCAATTTTATCCAGATGTTATCCAACACTTTTATTCGTTAACACTTTTATTCCAAAAGCATTTATTCGTTTCCACCACATCAGCAAGTCAGCTGATTGTTGTAATATTAATGAACTCTAATAATAAAGAAGCAATTTATCGTATTGAGTGATCATTCAAAATGTTTTATATACTTTACACCAAAATATCTTCTTAAGTAATATCAGTTGCATTCATACCATGTTTAGAAATTTTGAGAGGTACTTTTCTTTTTTCAATTCCAAGATCGATTTTCAGCCATTTCCATCAAATTTCTTTAAATTACTATAAACTAATTTAAATTGTTTTTCATTACAGAAGCAAAAAGCAGAGAAACTTGGACAAAAATTAAAAACATCAAAAATAGTCAAGCCTGAGATTACCATTTCCCCAAGTAAGTTTATTAATGGATCGGAAATGTCTACCAACAATAAAAACGGCTTACCTGTTCTGTCACAGAAGCCTCGTTTTATTGGTGGAGGTTTTAACATGGGAATAGCTGATACGTAACTCACCATCATTATATTTTGTACAATAAAAAAATAACAACTAAACAACTTGACTATTTTTCAAATTTACCATTTTACATTTCAACTTTTAACATTTACAGTTCATAGAAACTGGTTGTAATTTTATATACACTAGTCTTTAAAGAAAGTTGGTGGTTAAGAAAATTTTTAATTGTTTTTAAAATGAACATTTTCAAAAATTACTTCAAAATTGACCTTCATTTTTGTGCCTGGTCAAATTTAACATTTTTGTTGAGTTTACAGTAGGTGATACTTTTGTTTTCCTACAAATAGTTTTGACATAGTTTTTGAATACCAATTCATTTATTTATTCATTCTTTTTTAAGAAACAGTTCATTTGTATAAGACAAACCAACAATACAAAAAATAGTATACTTGTGGAACTGGAGGAGTTACAAACAGAAGGGAGGTTTTCTAATATCTTTGCTGAATATATAAATAGTTTGAAGATATTTTTACAAATATCTTGTTTTGTTTAAATAATTAACTACGTGAACCTATCCTAGATATTATTTACTGTAGTTATAGTACAAGATCAGTGGTTTTGTATTAATTCGTAGCAGTCAGCTGATTTCATTGAACTGCTGATAAACTATAATAAGTTTCAGGTTATGTTGGTAAGAACTAGCAATATTAACAACAATTATTTTAAATGTTTATATTAATTTTGAATGTATTACAAACGGTTACAATGTGCACTTGTTCTACAACTAAGGAAAATACCGAAACCAAAGCAATATGTTTTCATATAATACACGTGTACTATTATCGAAAAGGAGGAAGAAAAGAAAGAGACTGAAATTCTTTTGCTCATTCATTCCGTACTTCTGTTACACTCTTTCTTTCAGCACACATTTTTTCTATTCACTCCTCTCGCCAAAGCTAACATTAAAAACTTCAAAAGCTTAAAAAAATAAATAAACAAAATACTTTTATAATAACTTAAGAGCAACAGTTTTACTCACATAATAATTTAATGTCAAACAACACTGACTCTTATCTTACGACTGGAATACATAATCATTTATGGAATAAAACATTTTCAGAACCAATAAGGACTTTACCCTCTTTCTTACCATTATAATATAATGGAGGTTTTTTTTTTAAATTTAATTTGATAGTAAATTATAAAACTTTATAGCTTCCACTCCCATTTGACACAAAGTTAGGTGACAGTGTTTAGTGGAGGTAATTAACCAAGCAAGCACTGTGTGAAAAACCAAATTTAAATTAAACAATTTTATATTTTCATGGACAAATGTAACACATTATAAAATAAAATAAAATAAGAATAGAGGTGTGTGTGTGTGTGTGTGTGTGCAAGCGCACACGTTCATGTGTGGGTTTGTATATATAATTACATCATTTAGCTTTAACAATTTTTTTATATTTTTTTAAATATCCAAGTTGTATGCAATAATTTGTTTAACCTTAAATTAATTAAGATTAGTACTTGACCAGTATAATAGTTTGTTATTTGAGAACGGGTTCACACTCTGCATTGGTCGTTGCTTTTTCAGTGCAACTCGCTTACAGACTGTCTCTCTGTGGCAGAGGGAGAGGCAAGGCCCACCTTAGACAGTAGATGGGTCAGGTAAAAACTGATAGGGATGGTGAATTCTTTCTAAGTTATGTACAGGGCCAAGAGTGCTACTACTTTTCTAATATTGCATAATGTGTGAGTTCACCTGATATTAAAAACATTTGTTTATAAATGTTAGGCATAAAAATATGTTCAAAAGTAAAAAATATTACATTTTTGTCATTATAAAAAAAGTCCATGGTACTCAAAGAGTTAAAGAAATTATTGATACTTGGTAGTATCAATAAGGTGCAGTGACACTGATAATGATGGTTAAATCTTTAAGTACCTTAAATCTTTAGCAGTTAATGTTGTAACTTTACAATGGAAAATATAGAACCAATTTATTTATAATTGATAAAAAGTTTATATTCAAAATACAAAAAGCACTTCTAGGAATACTACTTAAATTTTTTTGTTCAAAATTTAATTAATATAATGCTCATAGAGCAGTATGATAGTCTGTTGAGTTTTATTTTATTACATTTTTTTAAATTTCATAGTTAACTTTAGAATTTATTTTTCTTTGCTCAACTGTAACTAATTGAATCACTGTATTCTGAACATAATTCTAAAAGAAATTGTAGGTAAGGTATTAAAACTTCGATAATACAAAACATAGTGTTTTTTATTTACAACTTTCTTGTTATTAAAAATAAAATATATACAAATACATAGCCTAGCTTCTAACTTCAACATTAAACATTTTATAACATACGTTTAATTTATTTCTTAACCAGTTCGTAATTTTTGTTTTCACAACAAAAAATCTTTGCATTGTGCTACATTAACAACATGTTTTGATTGAATTTTTGCTCTCTTTTACTTATATAAAATTTCAAAGTACTTCCTATTTATGGTAGAGTCTAAAACTCGGTGCCTCTACAAGTTGTAATAAATCAAGTGAAAAGAATAATATTCAGTAACCCAGACTAACCTTTTGGTTTTGTTTGATGAAAATCTTGTTTATTTATTATAATAAATTCCTAAATATGTAGTTTTTTTTTAGATTTCTATTGGTACAAGAGACAAAGGTGTTTTGTGAAAACTTCGCTAAAATATCTTCGTTTCAATTTTAAGACTATTGATGATATTCTTTAAAACTATTAGGCACAAAAATATTGCTTACTTTTAAAATATTTAGACTTGATTTGTAAAATATGCAATATTAAAAGGTAAAATAAATAAAAGAAAGCCTTTATTCTTGTAATTTTTTGCTAAATTTATTAAAAATTTCAACTATGCTACAATTCTTTGGTCTGAGAGCTTTCAAATTATAAAAATAATATTTCTTTTAAAAATTACAGAAGAAAAATTTACTTGAAAAACAAATCTAAAATTTTGTTTAAACCATAGTAAAACTTTTAAAAATAAATCAACATTTGACATTAAATAAGTAAAAATTGTTTGTAATTTTAATTAACAAATAATATTAATCCTCTTAAAAGATGGCAATTTATGAAACATACTAACTATACTAAACTTAATGCTATTTCTTATATAAATTTAATAAAATCAGCTGTATCATATGTTTTAATCCTAGACAACCAATGCCAGCTTGAAATAGTTTTCATGATGAAATGTTTGGTACAACTGTTGTATTGGTTTACATCTGTGAGTTTGGCCAAGCAACAGGAACTGGTAATTTTCTTTAGGTTACATTTTTTGCATGTAAAAAATAGAACAACTAGGCTTCTTTGCTTTCTATCATGGTAATACCAAAACACACGATGACATGTTCAAGCCTAATTTGTATTTGATCATTTATAAACTTTAAACATTATTTTTACTTTTGTATTAGCTCAATTTGTCATAAAAATCCACCCAAACTACCAGTAATGTTCTGTGCATCTTGTCTAGGCTTTTAAGCAAGTTCAGTTGGCTTTGAATGTCTGTACTGCCATTCATGAATTTGTCTGTACTGTACTCTTATTGATAAACTGGTTATATCTAGCACTAATAATATTTTTTGACTATTTCAATTTTAATAAATAAACATTTAATTAATCCAGGTTAATTTTTATTTGCAAATTATTATATGCATCACAAAAAGAAACAATTTATTACATGTCATGAATTCTTTCTTCATTATATGGTCATTGTCTTCCATCTGAACTTAATTTCACTTCAAAGTTAATTTATCATTTAAGATTTAACATCATGAAAATGTTTTATAAATATAATTGATTATTTTCAAACATTAATTGTAGAATAGCATTAACAAATAGTACTATAATGATAATCAACTCATACAAGCATTATCATTGTATGCTTATGATAATAATAATAATAATAATGTCACAATGATACCTTTATGTGAATGTTCAATCAACTAATAATAAATTTCATGACAATAACTAACCATTTATATCTTAAACACTATAAATGAGAAAATATTTAGGAAAAAGTTAAATCACTTTTTCATTTATCTTATTTAATAAAGCACCATTATACAATGTAATAAAATATATTACTCGACAAAGTGAAGCATTGACCTATCCAGATGTGGAATTAAATTTTATAAACATGCATGACCACTTGGGGTATAGATATGTTAACAACAGAACTTCACAAACAGTTTTCAATTTGTGTGAAGTGCAATGTATTTTAGATGTTGCCATTATGATGTGGTGTATACTCCCATCTTACTCTAGCAACACAACAGACTGACAGAGCTGGAATCACTTACAGTTCAACAGTTGGCTTTGTCGAGAAATACTTAAGTAATAAGCACTAAATACAATTTTATAATAATCTAAAAGGCCAATTGTAACAAGGCGTTTAAATCTTAAGTACTAATTTTATTTTATTGGGCACCAACACTGCCTGTTTAAAAATATCCATTGCTTTTTATATTTTTGTCAATGTCTTAGAAGCCACTATGAACAACGCTACTAAGGCGATTACTTGGAACATTTTTTTATCTGCTTAATTTAACTGTTTGTAAATGTAATTCACATTTCATTCGGTTAAGTATACATGTAATATGATTTTACATACTTTCAAATATGAGTCTATATAAACACAAATCAATTGCTTTGTAGGTTTTTATTTTGAATAGTTTTACATTCTATGTGTATTTAAATGTTACAAAAAACAATCTTTTTTTAAAAAAAAAAATGATAAACAGTAACACTGATTATATGAAACGAACTTCAATGATCTTATTATATGCCAACATAATATGGTATTGCAGTAGTAAGTTATTTTCTTTTATTAATTCATAGAACTATAATTGAAATTAGTAAGACTTGTTACTGTATAACCAAAATTACTGAAACATATACTTTGAATGTTTAAATAATCAAGTATGATATAAAACGGAAAATTTAAAAAGTTAAAATAACCTACATTCCATAAAACAAATATATAGATCAGTTAGATTTTCCCTTTTTTTCTTTCACGTCTATACTTTTTTCCAGTTAGACTAATGAGAACAAGGGATTGGGAAGGGTACAGGTTATAGCTGTAACTGCAATCTCAAACCTGTGACAAGTCTCGAACACAAGTTCAGAGAAGATTGCTCAGTGGTTTAGCCACACACAGAGCCCTAGGATCAGTTATATTTCATAAAAGGTAATATTAGGGCTGTTACTCTTCCTAATGTTCTTTTACAGCTTGAAAATTTTAATCTTCCTATGAAGCTAATTTGTCAATATGATTTTAATTAAAAACAATGAAAATCAAAACTATGTTCACAACAGGAAATATGGTTACCCTAAATACTAGTTAGGGCAAAAAATATTTAAATAAATAATTCTAATAAATAGTTTAATTTTTCATTACATCAAGTGTGTCGGCATGACACAGACTTCTGTAAGCCACAAATTACAATATATATTGTACAGGCAGTACATCTTCTTAACCACTTTTTTATAAAAAAATAACATAGCTTTACATAACAGCTATGTGACTTCTAACGTAGTAGGAACATATACATTTTGGGACTTTGACGTCACAACAATTGCCACGTCTCTGTCCCTAAATCACACTTAACTCAGCGGCTGCTGTTTCAGTAAATGTGCATAAATTCCACCAAGAGCGACCAGTTCTGAATGTGAACCCATCTCGACAATTTTTCCCTGTTGTAAGACACATATTACATCTGCATGGCTTATCGTAGACAGCCTGTGTGCAATCATGATACAAGTTCTGCCTTCCATCGCTGAGTCCAAAGCTTCTTGTACAATCTGTCCAAATGAATATTTTAATTAGTCTTTAAAAATAATTTTTAAACCCTGTTATAGCATGTTATAAACTTCCTTCATTAATCTGATTATTTTTGATAAACTGATAAGTGGTTTGTAAACAAATTTCCAGGAGTATAAAGTGCCCCTGTGACAGTGCACCCAATGCAGGCAATTGTGTGTACCAAAACAGCTGATTGCTAAAAAGAAAATTGTTTAAAGCAATATTAAAATTATTACTGTATCCAAGACTTAAATAATGTTTGACCAAATCAGTTTTTAAAATACAATTGGTAAGACAATCTAGGCAAATTCTAATGTGTAAATGTTATTAAATAAAAGACTCTGTTTGTAGTAAACAGTAAATACTATAACCAAATTTAGGTATGTACAGTAAAATCCCAGGTATAACAGGTTTAATTTGTAAATATATCATCAAGTACAATGTTAGAATTCAGTCATTGCTTTATTAAGAGGTCATACAAGAATAAAATATAACTATAGCATCTATTTTAACTGAAGTTTATAATGACAAGAAATAGTAGGCCCATATGGTTTTGTAACCATTTTACTTGAGAAGATATGTACAGTAGCCTTAAAATGCAACTACTGAATTAAAAATTAGTGTATTATAGTAATTAAATTCCCACTAATTGTATTTTTTAAAGTGCTATAACAGTGTCCATTTGCTTGCTGCACATTGTAGTATATTATTAGTTTTTTTCCCATTAACAGCAAAAAGTCGCACAGACCCACTAGTTGTTTATATTATATTATTTAAAAGAGCAAAGTATAAATAATAAGCACCTATGGGTTAATAATATTAAAACCTATGGGTTATTATTTATCACAAAAATATGATTCAAGAACTACTGACAAAAAAACATACAAGCTAGAAGCATTAGTTTCTCAAAACAAGCTCAGCAGATTTCTCTTAATTTTGTTAAAATATATATTAATAACTAAAAAAACAGTACACAAATTAAAATTAATTTTAAAAAATCATCAGTAGTCAGAAGTTTCTGTTTGTTTTTCGATTTTTACTTTCAATTTTTGGAAATATTTCTGTGACTGTGACGTGATTGTAAGTTTCAAGCAACTTTTGTAAAATATCCTGGTGTACATTTGAGTTTGCATTCACACCAACTTAGCTCTAAAAATGTAAAATTATTTAAGAAACATTTACCTTCTGACTCTGTGTGTCCAAAGCTGATGTAGCTTCATCCAAGATAAGTATCTTGGGGTTACGCACTAAGGCCCTAGCAATGGCTATCCTTTGTTTCTGCCCACCAGAGAGTTGAGTACCTTTAGAGCCGAGTCTTGTATCATAACCCTGAACAAAAATAAACTGAATTAGCTAATTAGAAGAGTTATTTAAAAATAGAGTTTTATTACTGCTGAACACATAATTTGAAAGTTTAATTTGATTTTGGAAATTAAGTATTCAAAATTAGTTGTAACACACCAGTCAATGGGATAACATTGCCCTTGATGATGAAAAAATAAATTTAAAAAATCGCAAATAGGTAATGGAAGGGTTAATTTGAGACAATTACAGAAGTTAGTAGCTTAATCAGCTTTGGAGGTATAATCAGCATATGTTATTGTGTTTGTTTGTCCTCAGGGGCCCATAAAAGGCTAGGGAACATTGGAATTGTGAAACCCATACTCACATTGTAGGGCAATGGTACTAACTTTTCTTCATCTTCAGTTAGATCCCTTCGCCCCAAGCCAAGATGGTATGGCCAAGGTTTAAGTATGTGGACTCTGGATAACGGGCAACCTCCAGTTACCTTACCTATGCATGTTAGGCTCAGTACAGGTGTACATTTTATTTGTCTATTTGGTTCATTATTATGAATTTAGGAAAGATTAAATACGCTTGCAGTTAAAAAAAAATTTCTTCAGTTGTCATCCAGTGATCAAGGAGAAAATTATTGATCTTTTTATGCAAATTAAAATTTTAAAAATGTGATTTCACTTTTAAATGAATAGATTAAGCTTGAACTACTGTAACAATTTAGGTTAAAGTAAGTACAAAATATCTGGTGAGATCACTGCTTTAGGTTCTATAACCCAGCAACCACTGAACAAAGAGAGAGCATAGACAAATTTTAGAATTGAATAGAGAATACATAGAGAATTATTGTAGGTATTATAGCAAGGTAAAACAAAATTTGTTTCATTATCCTAATTAATAACAAATTTAAAAAACTGTTTTATGCCACTTATGTTTTATCAGAAATATATGAATATATGGTATAAAGTTCTGGTATGGTAGCACCACCAACTATTTCACAGATCCTGGGTTTTAAATCAGTGGAAAATGAGTAAATTTGTGTTCAGCACAAACTTCACAGGCACTCAATCTTTGGTTGATAAAATCAGTTTACTCTTGTAGCACCATAAGGATCTTGGCACAGTGTTCTACCAGTTTAAAGCAATAAATACTGGACAACTTTACAGTGATTTTGAGGAGGTATCATTGAATGTGAATTGGTTTGTTACAACAAAGATTGACATATTAACCTATTGTGCTAGGTTAGGTTATAGTTGGATTATATTAGTTTAGTCAAGAATGCACCTCACTCTTAATAATCCTTGAATAGGGTAGCATATTGTAAAATTTTAAAACATATAAAATATTATACAGTTAACTTACAGCTGGCAGTGATGTGATGAAGCTGTGAATGTTTGCATTCTGTGCTGCCTCTAAAATCTCAGCCATTGACACATGACGACTGTTGTCCCCGTACGCAATATTCTCTCCTATAGTTCTGTCAAACAATACAGGTTCCTGCGAAACTATACCCATCCCTGCTTTCAGTTTCTCCAGAGACACTGATGTAGTATCTCTCTTGTCAACACTCTGAAATAAAATCAGTGAAGAAATCTTTAGTATTACTGATGGAGTTAGTAGGATATTACATGTATTCTTAATTTTAAAATAAACATTACATATCATTATTAACGAATTGCCTTTGGAAAATGAGCTATTAGAGTAGTCATTATCAGTGACCACTCTACCTTTAGACAAGCAAGGAGGGGCCAAAATGCGAGGAAAAAGAAAATTTTTTAAACTTTTTATTAAATATAGTTATAATAAAATATTTTTTAAATGAATAATATAGATTTATAACTTTACTACTGTAGCCCTATCGTTTTGATTGATCTAACGGAAATTGATAACAGTCGCTTTTAACAGGCTTAGTGGTTAAAGTCATCTGTCTATCGTTACGAGTTATAACTCTTATTTTAATCGGTTTTTCATATTTAGAATTACCTGTCTGCAGTTCAAGATTTTCTACCTTTATTTCTGAAAATTCTTTTATGTTTATAGGTTGTCTAATGTTTGAGAATAAGGGTACTTGATATGGACAAATAATGCGTTTTCGCGCCATGCACAATTTTTGGGGCGCTTTTTGATTTTGCCTAAGGTGCTAATTTCACTAGAGAAGTCCCTGGTAGTCATGATAAGACCCAAACTCGAAACCTTGAAATAAATGCTGAACTGACCTCTAGATCACTTTTTTACCATGCTCACATTTGCATTTTAGTTTGATTTGATTTAAACTTGCTATGAAAATTGATCTTGGTTATAGCTTGAAAAAGTTTGTTAACCAACAAAATTCACTGAAATGGCAGCCAGTTCAAATCTTTAAGAATTCATATATAATTTGGACCTGAAAGGGTTAAATATTTTTGAAAATATAATTTCACCACCATAATCAGCACTAAAAACTGTATAAATTACTATTTTGAAATTTTCAAAACTGTTGATATTAAAAAAAAATATTTTGACATCTGTCAGGATATATATTTTTGTACTTTTAATGTAATTTAAAAGTTTAAATTACCAGTATATTAGGACTTAAATGCTGATTATAATCAGTAAAATCAGAACTTCACAACTAGGTTAAGATAAAAAAGTAGTATTGAAAATTTGCGTCCATCATGTCAGTGAGACAGTACGTCAAGATTTTTTTTTTTGTAATTCAGTATGGTGAAAATTTAATAAATAATGTTAAAGCAATGGTTATATACAATATTTTCTTTACATATTCTTTATTCTTGTACAGTCAAGTATTTTTGCATTCCCTAATTTGTTACTTTCTTTTTACACTGTAGAGACAAGGTATTTTAATTTTAACAAAGTTTTAAATTTTATATTTATCTGTGAAAAATTACTTATGTAAAGTCTATATGTTATTCACTTTATAACAAAAACGATTACCCTGATTTAGTTCCAGTTTTAAAGCTAAAGTTTTATGAAACTTTTTTGATAACATTTTTTAATAATAATATAGTCCTGAATTGAAGAGTACTATTAATGTACCATAAGTATAATATTCTTATGTAAGCTGCTATAAAAACAATACAAATTTTCTTCAAATTAGATTTAGTGAATTTCTTCTAAATTGGATCAGATATTGAGAAATTAAATAATATGTGTTTGATTGTTGGTTATGCATAGAGTAGCATAAAAGTACACGGATAAGTTCATTTATCTTCTTTTTTTGTGTTTAACATCTGACTATTGTGCACACTTGGGCTAATGCAGATGATGGGATGATTTATGAAAATGCCAAGCCCTGGCCTGGAATCGAATGCGGGTCCTCGGGGTGAAAGCCTAGTACGCTACCAACTAGGCCACAGAGGCGGCTAGTTCATTCATTTATCAACTTAAAAAATATACCAAGATTTTAAAGTCTTAGAAGATAAGATGGTTTGGTTATTTATGCCATATGACAGAGTGACAGACCACAGCTTGGTATGGGATGGGAGAGAGATTTACTGCCGAGAGACACATTTGAAAAAATAATTTGGAGGATGTCAAAGTCTGTTAAAAACTCAATAAGTTTAGTTTGCCTTAACAATTTATTTCAAAAATCATGGTAAAGAAAATATGTCCATACTTTGAGAAAAAATTTTAGAAATAAAATAAATTTTTTTAACGATTATATACTTACAATAGTTCCTGAGGAAGGATCATAAAACCTCTGCAGCAATTGTATACAGGTAGACTTGCCGCATCCGCTATGACCTACTAGAGCAATAGTCTGTCCTTTGTCAATAGACAAGGACAAACCTTGCAGTGCTTTCTGATGTGGCCTGGTTGGGTAACTGAATTCAACATCTGAGTATTTAATGTCACCTTCAACTTTCTGTAACAAACAAAAATCCATGACAGCGAACCATTTTATATTTTATACTCTCAGAATGTACATTAAAAATTAACACTAACATTAAATTCATAAACATTAATGGGAAAAGTAAAATACAGACTAGATTAATGGGAAAAGTTATACAACTAGACTAATTTCAGACTGATTAAGGAGGGATCAGAAAACCATTGTTAGTCTGAAGAAAGAATTACAAAGAAAGAAATAGTCCTTAAGTCAAAACTACCTTGTAGACTTAACTAACAATGATTTTATTAATGGACTGTAATTACGGTTCTATGAATTATGAATGTACAGTTGAAAAAGTATATGTGTATATATACACTGTTTCCAAACAAATAAATTGCAAAAATCATATTTACTTTTGTTTTCCTTAGATCAGCTTGAATTTAAGGCGTTTTAATGTAGTTGAAAAGAAAATTGTATGTGATGGGCATTTTCTATTGTGAAAAGTAATAATATGAAACAAAACCTTTTGAAAAACCTATCGTTTATAAAAAAAACATGATCAACAATTTATTTAAAAATAGTACAAATCAATGTTTTAAATTGCTACAACATTATATAGGCTATATTCAAACACTAAATGACTAATTCCATTTATTTTTAATAAAACAAATATATGCACTTTATAAAAATAACTGAGTAAAATATCTGTGTTTTATTATTTCATGACAAACATTCTTTTAACATGCACATTTTATATTGTCTGCAAGAAATAAGATGAGCCCTGAACAGCCCGCAATACTGCAATTCATTCACGTTGTATTAAGAAACTTTGCAGATACCAAATCCCAATGATGATTTGGTAGACTCATGTGAACTATTCTATGAGTAATAATCAACAATCAGACAAATATTTTTAATTTTTGTAGTACTTACTTTTATATATAATTCTATTGGGCTAATAACTTATAATGATGGGAATAAGCTAATTTCCACATGCATAATAAATAAATAATATATGAATATAAGTCATTATCGTCAATAACTAAAGAAGTATAGGCCCTACAGCTATAAAACGTCTTCAATTTAAAGAATTATTATGTTATTATTATATTTTTCCATATAATATATCATTATATACATTGTTAATATAAAAAACACGAAAGTACACAACTTGTGAAGTACATACAAATACAGGTTGAGTTTTATAAAGATAGATTATATAGATAACAATGATTAATAATACTAAAATAATGTATGTTATAAAATATGGGTAACAAATTCAACAACAAAAAATAGCCTATTTTCTTACAACTTACTAACTGAATTGAACTTAAAAAGAAAAATTGTATTGTGGCAATTATAGTGCCTTCAACTAGTACAACAGGCCAGAACAAAGAGCACATACTTGACGAACTGATTTTGTCCTTTAGACAACAATTAGTGGATTCTAAGTTGGAAGAAAAAAACAATTACCCATTCTTTGGAGTTATCAATTGAAGGTGAACGTATCAGAGGTTTTCTGTCTAATATCTGGAACAACCTTGCGGCGGCCATTCTTGCCAGATTTATTCCAGGCACAAATGCTAGAGTTGAACCCAACATCCAAGCACCAAATAATAAAGCTTCTGAAACACTAATCATATTATATAATAGCACTGTGCTTAATTATGTAAATGTTATATTTATATTATATGAACACATGTGCTCAATTTATGTTTAAGTATTAAACTTATTCAACTAAATTTAAAACAACAAATAAATCGCATTAATTTTCAAAATAATCTCCCTATTTTATAATACATTTAGTCCTTCTTTCGTATTTCATCCAAAAAAAAATTTTTATTAAAAAAATAAAAAGTAAGTACTAATATTTTTAATTTACTATTAACTTATTCTCCCATTCCTCATATACTGTATAAAAATTACCTAAATTAAAACCTACTAAATGATTTTACATAAATAAATCCCATTTCATGTAAAATTATTGTTATGACAAAATAAAATACACTGTCAATTGCAGATTTAATTCTAAAATGTTATTGGGCACATTATTTTATTAAAAGCATTTATTTAAAAGAATTATTTAACCATAGCTACAATAGACTTGCATTTAAATATTTAACTTAATAAATCTCAGTTGATTCTTGCCTTGCATACAGGCTTCCTCTGTCAATGTCAGCACATCGATATTTAACATCTGGTCATGCCATCTTGATTTTGGCCTGTCTGTGAATTATCTTCCTTCCTGTGTGCCTTACATTACTCCCAATAACCATTTCATATTTTTCTTCAACAATGGCCTAGCTACTTTGGGTATCGTTCATACTTTTATTGTGGATTTAATACCCAGATCCATTATTTTATATTTTTACCAATTCACTAAATTCACTTCTGTTTAAATTTGTCTGAACAATTTTCTAAACAAGTTTCTGATTATCAAATGTTTTTTTACTCTCCTTTGCCATGGTTGAAAGTTTTTCATAGCAGTGTCCATGTTCGTTTTTAAGAATATTGGTTACAAATAAGTGAAAGGCCCACCGTATTTGGATTATTAAATGTTCAGGCTATATAAATATCAAGAAATATCTGTTTGTTAGAAGTAAATATTTTATAAAAGTTCCACTAAAATATATCTAGTAAAATTAAATGGATTAGTTTTGGAAATAGTACATATAAATATAACAATGTTGTGATGTAATTAAAACTTACATTACAATATTTTTATACGGAACATTTTCTCGTGCTATAAGATATCCACCATAGGCAAGACTGAAACCATAAGCATACGTAAGGGTCGTTGAACTGCAAGCAAAGACAATACCCCTCCAGCGCATTTTCCTTTTTAGTGCCTGCTCTGCTTCAGATAATTTGATATTGTATTTTTTCAACACAGCATCTTCTTGTCCAAGGCTTAGTACAGTTCGTACAGACATAATAGCTTCTACAGCAACCTGGAAAATTATTTTATTGTAAATGAAGTCCTAACAAGAAATTAACACAAACACAAATCAATTAACATAATCAATTGTAACTTTAACATTATAATCTATGGACTGGCAAATTTATAAAATTATCTATTACCTTTTTTTTGACATGTCTGGCAATCCAATTTTTACAGTATGATTATTGTGGTTTCAGGCTTTTTGAGCCCATCATCAGATCTTGTAGTATAACAGTTTAATATAAACAAACACAAATAGAACATTTTAAAGTTTTTTTGAAGATCATTTTCTTAATATAATTTCTTAACTTAATGTTAATGCACAAAACAAGCACAATACAAACATATACATATGAAACGTGGTTGGTAACGTGCCCAGTGCACATTCTTACAGCTGCCTGCGTAAGAATGTGCAGCAAGCCTAACATTAACAACCTTTGCTTTATATGTATATATTAGTTATACAATCTGAAGCTGCAGCAATCATGCTGTAAATATTGGATTGGTAGATGTAAGAAAAGAAATAGAAATTATATTAGGTTTACAGTCAAACAGTTTTTCAGGATATTTCGGTATTTTACATTCGATTTTAATTTATGATCCTCAACAAAAGTGGTTTGAAAAATTCGCCAACTTTAGAAACTTTTTTATACTGCATGACCATATGTAGTGTAGGTAAGAATAAACACAATATGATTCAAAAGTAATTTTTATATTTGTGCAACAAATATGTTTTAAAAGTAGCACTTAAATCATTCACCACAAGCTGTACAGTCCACACTATTTGCATATTCTAGTCTGTATTGTGGTAGTGCAGACTAAACCAAAATCAGCTGATCCATTCTTAGGTCAGTTTTATAACTTAAAAACAAAATACTCAAGTTAATGTTTTAACAGTTAAAAGTAATTTACAAGGACAAGAAACAAGGTGTCTAAGGACCATTTTAAGTTTAAAGCTACCTTTGTTGCTTCTTCTAGAGCTTTTTTTTCAACGTTTCCCTCTTTTTCCAAAATCCTCGATTCCATTACCAAAGAAGCTAAAACGATTGGTACAAAGAAGAGACAACAAAGAGTCATTTTCCAAGAATAAAAGAATGATATAAACGTTCCTATTCCTAGAGTACTTATGCCTTGTAGCAAAGATCCAACTTTACTGCCAGTTGCCTGCAAAGTTAAACATAAATTTAAAGTGGTTCACACAATAGTCAAGTTAAGATTATAAATACAGCAACTAACTAAAGAAAACATCTTACAGCATTTGTTTTGAAGTTATTGTATAGTTACTGTAACACTTGTACAATTTGACACTTCCATGTTTCTCTGACTAGTAAACAATAAAGTTTGGTTTAAAAATAAATGCACTGAGGTATTTTGGCAATGTTTCTGCAGACACTATTTGAGCCATTTTATGTGTCTCACTTTAAATTACATTTTTTATACATTATAAATTGCTTTCAATGTTGCATAGGTACATAAATTTAATGTTTCAACTTGTGTTAAACAGGTTTCATAACTAAAACTAGTTTTACAACTGAATGGCATAATACAGTAAGCTCTCTATGTTAAAAAAAAAAAAACTATAACCATAAACTAAAATTTCACTATCACAGTCTGAATTAAACTTTTTGGTTTTTGATATTACCTGAATGACAAAAAATGTTCTTTTCTCAACATACAGTATTTTCCAAAATTATATATTTGATATATTGTAGAATATAAATAATTATGTTTTTGATTTTAGAATGTCATATGACTAATTAAATGCATTATATCTCCTATGAATTAAAAAGACAATGAAATGATAATTGGTGAGGAGATTATTGTGGACATATAAAGACTGTTAATAAAGACTGTTAAGACTACAAATGATTGATTACTCACCCCTTGTACAGTTGCAGTGTCTCCTGATAATTTAGCACACAGTGCTCCTACCCCATGCCTTGCATCATCGAACCATGCCATTTCTTGACGTAACATTGAACCAAATATTGTCACTCTTAAACGTGAAGTTAATCTCACACCCGCCAGTGTTAATGATGAGAACTGTAAACAAAATACAATTTTCATTCTAAAAGTAAGGAAACTTTGTTTCTCTAGACACTTTTTATAAAGATGAAACAAAACTTATTTTACAACACATTTGATATCTTAACTATTTTGGTACATAATCACACAAATTTAAACATTTCTCATAGTGTTTCACCAGCTTTTCTATGCCTTCTTGATACTCATTTTCTGCCAAGTTGTTAAACCTGTCACTAATGTTCTCTTTCTGTTCATTATCATTCGGGCCAAGTCTGAGTTATAAGGCAAATGTTCAAAAACTTTCCTACTTAAACTGCTGAAGCAATTTTATTATCAATACAACAGCCTGCAAACATGCAATATCGTGAAGAAACAACATTTTTCTGGATAAAAATCTATTCTGTTAATTTTGAATATTTGTTCGAACTAAATCTTCATTTATCACTTTACCATAAACACTGGTTATCTCTCTGTATATTTCAATTTTTTCACATTCAAAAAGTGATCAAACTATGAATCTCACATTTCGTAGGATTGTTAATTTTGTTAACAAATTTCTTAAAGTTGCACAAATAAACAGTAAACAGTAAAACAGTAGCTTGCTGTTAGGCATCAGATTAGCCTGAAGAAATAGGAAGGTCAATAACATGCTGGTGGTGGAAGAGCAGCTTGGTTTATCAGGTAAAAACATTCTTTACTTTTAGAATGACCCTTACACTGTCTTACCTATTAAAGACAAATGAACAGAATATATAGAAAGAAATGTAAGCAGCATTTCTCAAGTGTAGTTGAAACCATTTGTGTTTAGCATATTTAATACTTACTGAAAGTTTTAAAAATCAATTATTTGCTGACCAAAGTGATTTTGAAATTTGTTTAGTCACAGAAACAAAAATATTTCTTAAACTGTCCAACAAACTTTGTTATAAGTTTTTTCAATGTATGAAATAGACTTTTGCTCGAATAAAACATCAAATTAAATTATAACAAGGTTTAAGTCTAGGCCAGTTTTAAGAGTTTATTTTTATATGCAGTATATGGCATACTGTATGACTCATTAGGAAATATGTTAAATAATGTAGGATGGTTCATATTCTTACTGAATGTACACTTAGTTTAAACATTCAGCTTGTTTACGTTTCTTGTAAAGTGTTGGTTTATTTGATCTTTCACTGGATAACTTTTCATTTGTCTTTTTACTGACAGTTGTGCTGCCAATAAATATAAATTTATAATTGTCAGAATATTGTTTTTAATGAATAGCAGCTTACAGTATTCCAGTTCACAAGTTTTCTATATAATTCTCCCTACTTTTTTCAGTAAAAGTGATTGGTAGTTTTGAAAAGTGACTTTTTCAATTAGAAAAGTGATTGGTAGTTTTGAACATATACTAAAAATTACACAGCAAGTAAATAGGTTAATAGGCCCACAAAAAAATTACATGTGGCACGTGGGGTAGCACGACAGAAGTGAAAATTGGTTAGGTCATATTCATTAAATAATTTAACTACACAAATTCAGAAAATACATATTTTTAAAATTAACAACAACTAACATAACCTCATTTGAAGTGATATTGAAGCAACAGCTGTTGTGCGAAATCAGCTGTTCAGAAGTAGTCACTTTTGGTCTACATATATACAAGAACAATTATATATGCTGTAAAGTATGCGTTACAGAATTAAGCATGATGCGAAAAGTTGTTTATGTCATTAACATTTTATCAACCATGACCATAAAAGTTTTCACTTCGAAAATTTATTAACGGTGAAGAAGTAAACTATCAATAATAATTAAATATATTTATTAATAATTACAGAAATATATATTGCAATGAAGATTGGCAGCTATAATAATTGATTTGTTAATATTTATTTACATTATTTTGTTGGATTAGAGTGCAATGAAACAATTTTTAAATTATGTTTACATTTAAACCAAACGAATACATAGTGTTTATACACATTAAGCATTACCTGTATAAAAACAGCAGCTGCAGAAAATAAACCTAAAATTATGAACTGTAATGAATAAGAGTTGGTTGCAGCTATGACATCAGCTTTGTCCGGATACGAAAGTGCCTGTAAAAATAAAGTCAGATTGTAAAGTTTGTATAGTTTAATTAAAATACTGTTATTTCCTCTAAAGCTAAATTCTGAGTGTTAACCTTGTTAACAACTTTCTTTCTCAGCAAACATGTTATGTCCATCTCGTAAGTGGCTAAAACAATGTTACTATTTTTTTTCTACAAACATTGTAACAAGATTTGATGGTTATACTATTCAGAAAATAAGTGATGACAATATTTAATGAGTGGAAATTCAATTGAAAATGTAATTAAAATGAATGGCAAAAAGTACATGTGCAGAAATTGAAGAGTTACCAATAGAAGTGAAGCTTTTTTAATATCTTTGCTGAATATATAATTAGTTTGAAGAGATGTTTACAAATATCTTGTTTTGTTTAAATAAATAAACATGTGAACGTAGCTTAGATATTATTTACTGTAGTTTTAGAAAAAAAATCAGTTGTTTTATATTAATTCATAATGATCATTAACAGCTGATAGGTTATATAAGTTTCAGGTTATGATGTTAAAAACTAACAATATTAGCAACAGTTATTATAAACGTTTATATTAATTTCAAATGTATTACAAATGGTTACAATGTTCACTTGTTCTTCAACTAAGGAAAATACCGAAACCAAAGCAACACAAAGTTTCCATATAAATTGCATGTATCATTATTGAAAAAGAGGAAGAAAAGAAAAAAACAGAAATAGACAGATGAAATTCTGAAGGTTAAATGTCCGTTCCATATTTCTGTTACATTCTTCCATTTGGCACACTTTTTTTCTATTCACTCAACGCTAAAGCTTCGGTTCAAAAATATGTTGCCAATGCTGACTACTTTACCACCCACTCTTATGTCCCAGAGTTACTAAGATCTACAGACATGTCATCAAACACAACACAAGCTCCTTTGCTAGCCAGTAGGTTAAAAATGAAACTCTTATATAAGACACAATTCTATAAAACTGCCAAAAAGTGGTCATGCACTTGCTTCAAAATGAATTGAAGGTTTGTAGGCAGTTTGTAAATTAATATCGACCATCGAAATTTAAACTTCAGTGATTTGTTGTTAAGATTAATAAATCTGAATCCAAAATGTCAGCTGACCTCCGTGACTTTTGCATTACTACGACACAAATTAGACCTTACCATTTTCTCAGAAAATATTGCACATACCACTAGAATCTGGTAGAGGCAGCTGAAGTGAGCAGCTGATGGGCTTAGCGATCCTACCATACCTCTAGCTCATGCTACTCTCACTCATCTACTCAAGATACAAGATACATACACACACACACACACACACACACACACACACACACACACACACACACACACACGCAAAGAAAAATTGAAAGAAAATTAGGAGGGCAAGAATCTGCAAGCACTTCTATTAGGAACTGGGAAGTCATGAATCAGAAGTGGAAGGAGCCTTGAATTCTCTCCAAATTCAAGACTTTATAAGGAAACTAGGAATGGAGAAGGCACCATAACTGAGAACTAAGGAATATAGAAAGGGGGCACAGTAGATCTATAAATGTCTCAGTGTAACCCACCAGTGTAACCAACCCTACAAATTTATTCATTCATTTGTACCACTAGGAGTGTATGATTTAAGTGCTCTTTTTTAATTTATTTGACACCCAAATGTAAAACTGATTTTTGAATTGTATTCTAACTACTTTTAATCACACTGTAAAAGGTTGTGCAATGTAAAAATAATCTTCAAAAGTTGTTAGTGCACTACCAACAGACAGATAGAGAACCTCATAATAACTTAAGGAGCCTTATGTTGCTTATGAATCCTAAAAAAATAATGACCAAAATATTTTTAATTTTTCATTTATCATGCTATTGCTTTCATTCTGCTTAATTACACTATTCAAAGTTGAAGGTCTTAAATGAGACACACACTGTTAAAAACTAAGAGTTGCTCTAAAAGCTGATTCGGAGTTCCATTCAATCAATTTTGTAACAAACATAATTTACAGAGTGGTTCAAAAGTGAAATGGGAGTATAATTTTTTAAAATATTTCTTTTAAAATATAAGGCATGCATAGTTTATTTTTGAAAGTCACTCTTGTTAAGCAATAAAAAAACTTACCCCGTACATCTCACCAAAAAATATAGCACTGACAGGAGCTGCGCAACCCATAACAAAGGATGCAATGCCACCAACTAATACGTATAGCCACTCGGGTTTGTTTAGCGCTAATATTCTCAACAACGATGCTTTGGGAACCTGCAAGTAAAGTCATTCTGTTAAAAATAAATAGTGTAAAAACATTCAACAAAACGTTTTAATATTAAATTAACCCTCTTCATGCCATAGACAAAAATTTATACCAAGTGCAACATTGATCCAAATGACATTAACAGTGATAAAAACACATTTTAAAATACTGTGTAGTATATGGTTCAAAAATCACTCAACAGAGTTTAGGCAAATACAGATTTAGTATCTGTAGAGAGCTGATGAATGATTTTGTAAGACTGAGGATGTCACTGAATAACTAACCATGCTAAAACGATGACAAAAAGAAACAGTTGCCACCATACCTATTACATAAAAAGCCCACAAATCCGGCACCTGTGGGACTTTGACAGTGCCGGATTACCAGAAATGACGGATTATTAAGGGTCGTCAAAAAAAGCTGTGAACAGAAAGCGGGGAACATTTTACTCAGAGAATAACAAAAATTGCTTTATTGCTTACATTCTATAATAGAATTCCAAAATTTTATTTTAACTTTGGAATAATTTAATTTTACTGTGTTAGCTTAAAATAAGTCTCTTTGTTTTTTTTAATCATGTTTTTTTTAAATTTGTTTCTTAAGACATACAAGTTTAAAAGTTGAGAGATAGTTTACACACTATCGATCACACCCGATTTCCTTAAACTCTGCCGATCACATCACAAGTGTTCAGTTCAGTACATATTTTTTTTTTTTTTAATCCTTTGAGTGATGCTGGATTAGAGCACTTTTAGTGTACATGGTTACCCAATAACACTCTCAGTTGTTGTACATCATTTTCTACTTTTTATAATTATTATATTTACAATTATTTTAGCTTTTTGAAAAATAAGTAAATAGTTATTTTTAGTAGCATTTACGGGAAATAATCTTTAGAGCATATAAATAAAGATGATTTGACCCAATAAATCGATTTTAATACCTGTAATGGATGAGAAAACACTGTATTTTCCATAATTTGTACTAAGTAGGCCTACTTAATACATTAATAAACTATTTAGGCATTAATAGTTTAGGGGTTTAGAAATCAAAATATCTGGTTTCAAAAAATTTTTTTAAAGGTAAAAAATTTTAATACCTATACTTTGTATTCATTATTGAGCATATATACATGTGCTTGGAACTTTAAGAAAGAATGGAAATATTCATTTTAATACTACCTATTGGCCTCAATTTAAAAATAATATTGCCAAATTTCTACTAACCTTAACTGGTACTTCTTCCTTACTTGCTTGCAATACTACTTCAGTATCTTCTTCTTCCTCTTCTGTTTCTTCTATGCTCTTTTGTTTTTTGTACTTGTGAATTTCATCCTCATCATTATCTGTGTAGAAACAGTTTATAGAGTTATTGAAGTTTTTTTTTTATTTCTAAACATGAAAAATTATTTTGTTAAAAATCTAAATGCCAACGATTAGTAAGTTAAAATAAATTAGTTGTTAAACTCAAATCATTGTTCATCAAATACTTGATGAAAGTTCCAGTATTGGAAAAACTCAATAATCGGTTGTTTGGCTCATCTACTTACATACATACATTTTTTCACATAAAAAAATTATTAATTTAAAATAAATATTGAGAAAATAAAATGTGTAATACTCAAGCATTGAATAAACTGTGTAATCTTAATTGTTTAAGTTTATATCATCATACATTTCTGCATTTTATTTGGTTGAATGATAACATTTTGTAACAACCATTTAAGTTTTATGTGTAAATTTTATATAAAATGCACTTCTGTAAATGTAAAATTTAATACATTAAAAAAAATAAGTTCAAATAATTTTATCTATTTCAAATAAAAAGTTTTACAAACTTGTAGATTTACGCAGCATTATCTAATCTTCCTTAACCCGATACGGTTGGTCGTTTGACCAATAAAGAAAAACAATTTACACCTTGTAACAATCCTTACCTTTGTCTTCTTCATCACTGACGGACACCAGTTTGTAATAGTGTCCTTTAGCTTCCATCAACTGTGAGTGTGTTCCTTCTTCTATAAACTTGCCTTCTGACATAACAATTATCCTGTCAACATTACGAATACTAGATAGCCTGTGTGATATAACGATTGTTGTCCTTCCTTTGCTTGCTTTATCTAAAGCATTTTGTACGATCGCTTCACTCTTCATGTCTAAAGCTGACGTTGCTTCGTCTAACAATAAGATACTCGGGTTTCTAATTAAAGCTCTAGCAATGGCAATGCGTTGTTTCTGTCCTCCTGAGAACTGCGCTCCTCTTTCTCCCACCATTGTGTTGTAGCCCTAGTAGAACATAATACAAAATTTTAATATTTTTCATTATTTCAAGCAGCTTAATTGTTGATAGGCTTATTGCCAAAAATAAAACAAAAATAAAAATATTGTTCCTGACAAACAAACATACATTTCAACGAAATATGGATCAACTTTAAGCCACACCCTAAAAAAGAACTAGCCAAAAAAGTTTCATACAGAACAACTAATAAGTTATTAACATTACTAAAAAAGGCAGTTGCAAATATGAGTGGAGACAACTTTGACAAAACTGGCATATATAAAATTAAATGTAGCGATTGCCCAAGTTTTTATATTGGTCAGGCATCTTGCTCGGTCAGGCATCTTGCTCCTTTAAAAAAAAATTTAGAGAACACGTAACCAGAAGTACATTATCTACAAACTCGGCTTTCGCAGAACATTTTATGAATTGAAACCATAAATTCTAAGACATCCATACCAACACGGAGATTTCTGTAATTTCAGCAATTATATGGATGTGATTAAAAAGTTTGAGTTTTAAAAGAACAAAAAGTCAGACCCCCGTAACATCCTCAATGGCAAACTTTCATTTAAATTCAATTTAATATATGACAAGGCTCTAGGGATAAATGATTTAAATACATAATATAAACCTAACAGATGCACCATAACTGATAAGACTGATGGGTGCGCTAGTACCGATGAAGACTCTGCAGTTCAGAATGTAACAACATATGAGTTGCATGAAGTATTTGGCCAGACCAAATTTTATCATTTGTATTTTAATCATGTTTAGTGTTTGTGACATGTGTTTTCAATGTTTTGTTTAACTTTGTGATGACCTCGACAGAGGGATTTGATATTTTGTATTATGGCCTGAAGATGAAACAGTAAAGTTTCAAAACTACATTAGCTTTTACTAGGTCAGAAAAAAAAGACCACTATATTGGTGGAAGTAAATAGCTCATATTCCTTTTAAATCCTTATAAAATAAAAACAATTTTTTTTCGATTTTTACAGACTAGATTAAATATTGAGTAAAGGCAGGATTAAATAAAACTGGATAGTAGATAATTTTTTAAAGTCAAGCAGTTAATACTATGTTCAGTACAATGATCTGCCTTCCCTAGCTTCAACAATTCTACTTTCGTTGACAAGTTTCGGAGAACCTCCATCTTTAAAAACTATATCTATACTCTATAAAGAGTACTCTATAAAGATAGAGTACAGATATAGTTTTTGAAGATGGAGGTTCTCCGAAACGTGTCAATGAAAGTAGAATTGACGAAGCTAGGGAAGGCAGATCATTATATTGAACATAGTGACAATAATCCTAGCAGAAAAGAAGGAGAATACAAAAAGAATTTAAGTAGTTAATACATTAAAAAAGTTATTTAACAATTTTAATTTGTTTGCAAATTGAAAAGGAAATAATATTTGCTGCAATCATGTTAAACTTACTAGTGGTAACTTTGTGATGAAATCGTGTGCGTTTGCAATCTTAGCAGCTTCAATCATGTCAGCTTGGGTGACTTTCAGGTCACAACAAATGTTTTCGGCTACTGTAGCGGCAAACAAGACCGGCTCTTGTCCAACGAGGCCAATCTGACTTCTCGCCCACTTCAGATCCAATTTCTTTAGGTCTACGCCATTCAACCGAATCTGAAATTGTAAAGATATTTAAATAGTATACAAAAAACAGTAATGCACATTGTTAGTTGAGTTTTAAAAACAGATTTTAAAAAATACCTCTTTTAAATAAACACAGCAAAAGTAAACGGAACTAGTTGATAATATTCTTAGATTCTTAAATAATGTGTTTCACATTATTTGAATGTCTTAAAGATTTCTGTATTATTAATTTCATTTTAAATAAATTTTTAAAGCAAACAAATAACCATGTCTGTATTATGTTTTCATTTATGCATAATAATATTTGCAGTTACATTCATACCTCGCCTTCAGTTGGGTCATAAAAACGTTCAATAAGTTGAATAGTTGTTGATTTTCCACTCCCAGATCCTCCAACCAAAGCCACGTTCTCACCAGGCTTCACACTGAAGTTAAGGCCTTTTAATACCTAAAACATTTGATAATGCATTTATTAATACCATATGGCTTTATTTTACTATACAATAAATCAAACTTAAACCATACAGTGTTCATAGCCCAGCTGGGAAACTAAATATTTTTTTTTAATATCTCATATTACAAATTAAACATGTATTAGGGTGTCACTAGTCTTTCAACGCTTATTGTTTCTGTTGATTAAGTCCTGTTTTGCTGATCATGATTAATTTCTTTACTCTTAGCAAGCTGATGGAGGGAGCTCAAATGTGCAGTTAATGGGTTTAGCTCATGAGCTAATGAGCTCATACTGCTCTCATTCATCTATTCAAAACACACACTCTACATAGTTTGACCAAATCTAAAGTGTAAAGCAACCCAAGCTGATAAAGTGTATGACACCAGCCTAATGGAGTATCAAATGGAGCATGGCAAACTTCTAGTGTATGTTAGACTTACTCTTGCATGTGGGGTTCAGTGTGGTGGACATAATTTTCCTAGCTACTCATATTCCCACAAGTAAAAATGTAAATATAATATACACAACAAAGACACAAACAAAAAGCTGGTCAAATGGAGCATAAACCTTTGTGATAGGGTCAAGAGTAAGGGGGAGAAATTAAAAGGCAATTAGTAACGTAAGAATCTGCAAGTAGATCAATAATGAATTGAAAAGTTACCAGTTAGAAATGGAAGTTACCAGTTAGAAATGGAAGTGGGGGAGTTATCTACCTTGAATCCTCTCTAAATTCTAGACTTTTTGAAGAGGCTGTACTGAGAGGAGAGGGCACAATAAATCTACAATGTTGCACTACAATAGTAACCCTAGAAAGTTCTTCATTCAATCGTTTATTTACATTTGTTTTTTGTTTTTTTTTTAACGTCCGACTATTGTGCACAATTGGGCTAATGCAGATGATGGGATGATTTATAGCGTATGAAAATGCCAAGCCCTCGCCGGGAATTAAACCCGGGTTCTCAGGATGAAAGCCTAGTACGCTATCCACTAGGCCACAGAGACAGCTTTATTTACATTTAACACCTCATAAATAAAACAAAACAACAATTAAAATTCCAACAAGCCTTGTTCATCAAAGTAAAGTTTGGAAAATGTTTGTACCAACTGTAACTAATTACCTCAAACTATGTCTTCCAAAACATGTAAGACCACAGTTTCAATGCGACCACAGACATTTGTAAACTATATACATTCAAAATAAACTATAATTGATGAGATTTTCAAAAGAAAGTTGTTTTACATGTTATTGTTTAGGTTTTTATGCATTACCAATCTAACAATGATCAGTGATACTACGTTGTAACTACAGATGTAATAAAAATTGAAAGAGAGGCAACAGAACTCAGTTTTTGTTATTTTAAGCTTCCTACAATCATCAGCTCTTCTTCTTCAGATGAACACAGTATGAAATACTATTGGTTATAAAATCACAAATATTTCTGTTGGCCCCTTGGTATTCCTATTCACACCAAAACAATATTTTATAATTAAAATATTATTTGGGTAGATCAAAGTAAAATCTTTCTTTCTTTTTTTTTAATAAAACCTAAAATATATCCTGTCTAATAGCACAAACATTATTTAATAAGGAGCAGGAAATATTTGTAAACAGTGGCAAGATTGATTGTAAGGTTTTAGGATAATATTGAGAAACAATGTGCGATGAACAGCATGGTGTTTATGTAGCCTGCCTGTTGATAAGTGTCTGTTAATAGCTTAGCAGATATACTGTACAACTGTGTATCAAATTTATTTGTGATATAGCACTTGTTATTGATGTCCATTTACTACTGGTGAACAGTTTATACTCTACATTCATTATATCGGTGATTAAATAAGGCTTTCTGCTTCTGGTGTACATTTTTCAATGACACTTTTGTTAGATTAAAAATGTTTCTTGGTTCACTCTTGCATGTTTATTTTTTTATTGTTTAAAACATTATTAACATGGAATATATGATGCCATCTAGCCACAGTATTTTCGAAAATTCAAAACATTAAAAAATCAATTTAGAAACACCTGTTCATTTTAATACTTGACTGAAGTAGTTGACTTATTAATTGAGAAATAATTTGTTTTTTGCCACCCTATGTTTGTGTTACACACAGTTCCCATGACTTCATTTAGCTGTTGTTGGTGGTGGTAAACTGTAAATTTCTTTTACTATAATTCTTTTCCATTCAAGAAGCAATATATGAAATGGCTGTCTTATAAACATAAAACTGAAAAAATAGGCTAATGAAAATTTTTAGATAATTCAAATTTTTTCAGTGCTTCCATCAACTTTGAATTATTCAAGTTCGACTGTAATATAAAATCTGAAATATTTTCGGCAAAACTTACTTCAACATCAGGCCGAGCAGGATAACTGAAGCGAACATTTTTAAAATGGATTTCCCCCAACTTAGAATCAAGTTTCATTCCGCCTGAATTCACATCTATTACTGGCCTCCGCTTTAACACTTTGAAGATTGATTTTGATGCACTCTTAGCTTTGGCAAATGCTTCAATGTATGGAGTTGTAAAGCCTAAATTAGATGCTCCCGTTACTATTCCAAACAGAATCTGCAAACGGAAATGTGTTAAATTATACCAGGATATTTAAAGAAAATAATATTTAAATAATAGATATGAAAATCCTCAGTTAAAAATGGGTTGGGCTCTTAGAATTTTTTTTTTATAAAAAAAGTCTCCAACAAAATTTTGTTTAAAAATTGCTAATAAAAGAGGAACCTTTAAAGCAAAATTTGTGAGAAAAAAGGCAGTTTTGAAAAAAAAGAGTTGCTGGCAAAGACATTATTAACATTTCAGAAAACCTAATAGCTTTTTTTAAAAAAACTTCAAATTTTGCATAAACATCAGATTTGTAACCTAAATAAGTGTCCCAATTTTTAAATAAAATAAAATTATGGTTATCATTAAGGGAATGTTAAGACAGCTCATAAAAATACTAGAAGGGTTTCTCTTATTAACTGCAATTAATTTTACATGATTTCAAATCCCTATGGAATCAATGTTACTACATTTCTATATTATGCCGGTGGGCACTATTTCAAACTACATAATGTTCTCAGTTTCACTTGACACAAAATAAACACAAATAACGATTATAAATTCTTAGAAACAATGGAACTTGAATGTTAAAATTTTTAAGTTAAACACAATCAATTTCAAAGATTATTGTTTATATAAATAGTTAATAAACTATTTAAATATAACGAACAGTAACACTTACAATGAGAACAACTCCAGGTGTGTAGGTTTTGTATTCTTGATCTCTGTCTCTGATGATGAGAGGAGTTCCATACCAAAAGCAAAGTGAATAACAAGAGAAAATGAGCATCCAAGTCAGGCCACCACCTAGACCAGAGAAAATCCCACTTTGTATCCCGACTCTTCGGGCTGGCTCCATAGTCTTTTCGTACCTTTAATAGCACCAAAAATTGTTTTAATTATTTGGTGAGCTGAAACTAGATAATAATTATATACTAACACCCTTTCACCTCCTAGTAGTGTTAAGTCTGCAGATGTCAGGGTTGTCCAAAGTGCTGCTTTTGTACTCCCAACTCTGTACTGTAATACCTTTATTTATACGTCGGTTCCTTTGCATGTTTACATATATAAAAATCATTGTAAATCATTCTGTAGTAATGGTTCAGTGGAAAATATTGAAAATGTTTTGAAGATATGTTATTATGGTTATTGGAAAATGGTTATTTGGAATTGTAAATAAAACTTCAAAAAACCTATTTAATATTGTCTCCCTTCTAAAAGTAATAAATAAAGATTTTTAATAGCTATAATTAAAATAACAACATTATTTGCATGGAACAATTATTTAATTTTTAATACTACTAAATCATATTTGTTTCTGTCAATATCCTTCATGAACAGCAACTTTCCATAATTAATTAATGATGATTTTATTAAGTACAGACAAATTTGTTCCCACTATTTAAAATAATTTTTTTGGTTCAAATAGTAACAAGTGCAACAGAATAAAATTAAATCATACAACATACCAAGTGATTTTTTGATAGAAATAATCATTTGATATATATGTTACTAGCAAAGTATGAAACGCCGGCATTCTATAGAATGCATAGGCATTGTATATAAAGCCGAACGTTTTTAGGCAAGGTATGAAATATGAGAAGTATTACATACTTTCCCTAGGCATTGTATATAATACCTAGGCATTCTATAGAATGACAAATGCTATTTAGGCAAAATATGAAAAAAACATCCTGATGAGGTTATTCTGAGAAAAATGAGTGCTATTAAAAAAATTTATTCAAAATGCATAAAGAAAAATGAAAGTTGTACAAAACATAATTATACCTCTCTTATTAAAGGAAACAAAACTTTCATATAAAAAATAAGAAATTAACCTATTTGTTGCAACAAGGCAGGCTTGAATGACATTTTGAATTACATTTCATTACATTTTTTACACAAAGACATTTCATATTTTGGCACTTTGTTTTACACATGCATTTGATGAATCCTTGGCCACTGCCACTGGACTGAGCACTGGACTGACCGGAAAAGAATTTAGTGGTCAGGAATATCTTCAATTCTAAGCAAGTTCTTAGGGCATAGAGGGAATTGTGATCTTGCATATAATTGTTTTAAAATTCCTTCAGAAGTTCCAAGTCGATAGAAACCATCCTCTGTCACACTCATTACAGCTGCCAATATATTGCGCGAATCACCTCGCCCTTTGTCGACGTCAGGAATAGGAACGCGCACAGTAGCTCCTAAAGAAGCAGTGGGAAATTTTTTTCCGAATTCATTTTCATTTTTTGGCTTGTATTTCGAGATTGATTTTAGAGTTCATTCTACTTTCTAAATAAATTGGAGATGTATTTTATACTTTGCTAGTTTCTCATTTGGAATTCTATAAAATGCCTAGAAAATGTGTGAAATATAAATTGTTTCATACATTGCCGGCTAGTTTTAGGCATTATATACAATGCCTAGGCATTATATAGAATGCCGGATTTCTAACTTTGCTCTGGTAACATATATATATTGATATATACATATGTCAAACAATTCCTAAAAATCAAGATATTGTTGAATATATATATATATATCTTAAAATTCAAGATCAGAAATTAACAGCCAACAACCAAAAACAACTATTTCTGTTACAATGTCTTGATACTGAGATTACATCTCAGCTGTCTAAATTTAAGTATTATTATTTTAGTTAAAATGATATTTATTTTGTAATTGGCAGTCCTTATATTTACCTAATGTTATTTTTCCAAAACCATCTTAATGTATAACTGTATTTTTGCATAATGCACTACCTGTTGATTTCCTTCTCTTCTCCATTATATGCAGACACTGTACGTATGGATGCTAATACTTCTTCAACAACAGCACCTGCTTGACCATAACTTTCGTTTTCCTTGTTGCCCAATTTGTTTTGAATCTGTAAAACCAGCACAATTAATAACTTGGAAAAGTTATTGAAAATAAAGGTAATTTAGCATTTAAATGTTGGGCATATTTTTCTCATAAAAGCAGAATGATTCTTTAAAATTGTTACAAAACTTAAAATTAAGTGTTGTTATAAAAAAAATATAAAGCTTCTATATAACAGAACTATTAAATTTGATTTAATTTTAATAGAAATTGTCTTGTATGCAATTACTTTGTTCTTATGCAATTACACTGCTTCTACACCCCAAGCTTATCTGTAGTGAATGTATATATGCCAGTACTGTCAGTAGTCAGTATCAAAACAATTACTTCCAGAAACTGGATACTGTCAGTCTGCTTACTTGCCATGTATACTGCACAAGTACTTGTTTTATTTTGCACAAATATATTAGTTTTGTGTGCTAAAACGATTAGGATAACTTACAATTTCTTAATAATTATTATATTTCACTATACTTAAAATTTCTTGAAACTGGCTAAATATATTATTGAAATAGGCTAAATATTTTATAGTCTGTGTTAAAGAGTTATTAATAGTTATTGAATTTTGTTATTAAAATGTCATAATACATATTAAATAAATTGTAAATGCAAGTAGTAAACAATTATGAATAGGCGTAAAAGTATCATATTTTTAAAACCGCTACACCAAATAAGTAAGCCTTACTGTACCTATATTCTGATACTTATTTTAGTACAGTAATATGGTTCTCTAATTTTTGTACTCATGTGGTTACTAAGTAATTTGTATTAGTACTGTAGCAATTCCAAAATTTCAATTATACGTAAATATAATTAATCACCTTAAAGGTGAATCCCGAACTCACCTTAAAGAAAGAAAACACCCAATGCCCATTTTCATTTGCAAGCCATATTAAATTACATATCGTTTAAAAACTTGGTGAGTGATACTTTTTAATACTAAATTTAAAATTCCACCAGTGGCTTTAATCATCAGTCTTGAGGACATAAGTAATCCAAAAAACTTATAAACCTTTTTTTTATTATTAGTGAGAATTTACTGAGTGTTTTAAAACCTAATGCACAATAGCCTAAATTGAAATCCATCATTTTATTCTGTTGTCATCCATAAACCACCCATTTGGTTATTAAGTAAACTAAAATGTCAGTAGAGTTTTAGAAGTTATTTATAAAAGCCTGTAAAGAATTTTTTTAGTATTGTTAAGTGTTTATTAATTTGAAAGATGGCCAAGGCACAAATTAAACATTGAACCTTAGATTTATAATATTATAAAATAAAATAAATAAATCAATAAGTTCTGTAATCATATACATATTGTAGGAATGATTTATTTATAGTACTTGTTACTTTGAAAGTAATTGTAATTGTACGTTATTAGTATTAGAAAGTAATCACTTGGCACATGTCTAAGCAAGAGTGGTGTAAATTTTCAGCTGCAAATATTCATGAAAGGCTGAGGATGCAGGCCATACATAAGGCAAGCAAAGCTTATACCTAATATTATAATTTAAAAAAGTATATTTAAATATAATCCTTACTTTAGCCACAGCCACTGTGATTATGATAAACAAAGGTGTGGTACTTGTCATAACTAAAGTCAGCTCCCAGCCATAGAACAACGCCACTATGATGGATGCAATGAAGGTGCTCACTAAGTAAATAAATATGCCAACCTTCTCTCCTGTTCCTTCTTGTAATTTATCCAGACTACTGTAAAATCAATAAAATATATAAAGTGATTTCCGAAAATTACCACAATAAACAGTAATTTTCTCTATGTTGATGTGTGTACATTTACACATAAAAGTTTATTATGAAAGAAGCAATTTGCAATTTCTTTTGCTCTTAAACAAATAAGCATTAATATAGGCTGTTTGTTTCGTCACAGCACTTGACCTTGAGTGGTCTGTTTACTATTAGTGATGGAGAAGGATACATCTCAGTCGTTTTAGATTACCATGCCATTATCGTAATGTATTAGGCAAGTAATGTATATGCAGACATTCCCCAACGGCTATCCTACACAGGCCTACCAATTTCTCTTCAAACTTCACAATAAAACAAATGATCTATATTCACCTCTAAAAATATGTTTTGAGGATTTTTTTAATTACATATAAGTGCATGTTAACATTTAGAATTTACAGTTTTGTTCTAATTTGATTTTGCTAGCAGCTAAAACAAATCCACTATTCATCGAATTCTGTTAATATATTTTAAGATGGGGTTGTTAGAACCGTAAAAAATGTGCAACTTTAAATTAACTCTTTTGTAAATCTAATTTGACCATCGTAATCCGTGTTAAAATTGACATAAGTTTATTAGAAAGAAAATTTTTAAATTTGATTGAAATTACAAAAACAAACTTGACAGTAGTTAAATATTATGTACATTTCAATACTAATTATGATGGTGAAATCAGATTTTCAATGTGTAAAATAGAGAAGTTATAATTTTTAAAAAAATTGAAATGTAGTTTTGCAAAATACAAAAAATGTTTGTATGTCAAAATGATTAATTAATAGTATTAATTTTTTTTTTTAATTGTTTCCATAATCAGCAAGATATTTGCCTACAAGATTTATACTATAAATAATTTAAGAATATACAAAATTGTACAATATTTTTATATTATGTTACAAGAATTACACGGTACATGTTAAGTCTACGCAAACTTACTCAGTTAAGCGGGTTGCGAATGCTCCAGTATTTTGTGTGTCATGCCAGGATATATCTTGTCGAAGCACTGCTTGGAAAAACACCCTCCTAATTCTACCAACCTAAAAAAAAGAACAAACTCGGTTGTGAAGGTTTGTGTAATGTTAGGCACCGTTTATTTCATGTGGTATAGGTTTATTAGCAAGTGTGGAGAGTAGTGTGAAAATATACGTTATTCTGAATGTTTTGGTGAACAATTTTTTGTAGGGACTCCAAAAATTGTTGCTGTAGTGATTTTTTGAAAATTACTAGTTGTACAGAATAAGAGAGCGATTTCGAAAATTGTTTTATTTGCGTAAAATATTAGATTTATATCAGGTAAAGCATAAGATTTATTATTGAATAGTACAAATATTACACAAACTATACTTTACTAAAAATTTGTAATTCTGTTAAATGTTACTTTTATTTCACTAAAATTTGTAAAAAAATTTCTTTTTGAGGTCCGTTTGATTTATTTTAGATGTCATCTTGTTTTACGATTCATTCCTTGTGATGGTCCAATGGGTTCCTTGTTCATTGTTTCATAATTAATAAATTTCCAATGAAACTAATAAAAACTTCTTTTAAAAAATGACTTAAGATAACATGGTTTGTTATTTTCTTAAATAACATGGTTTTGTAAGAAAGTAACATTGCACGAAAACCTAACTAACATAGTTTTGTATAAAAGAAAAATTGTATGTAACTACAAGAAACTTTAAAATTCATAAAAATTAAAATATGTAATACCAAAACAAAATTTCCGGTTGTGTGTGGCAATCTTGCTAACTGCACTGCATTAAATATTTTTATTTAGTTTAGTGATGTAACAGGAATAAGAAAGGGACAACAGTCCACAACATGTAAACAAAATTGTTGGTTAAAAATATATGTGTAAAATATTTAAAAGTATTAAAATTGCTATCAGAGTGTTATAAACAATGAATATAGTCTATAAATATTAAAGTATACTTTATATTATATTTGAACTATTCAATAAAAAATCTTGTGTTTTATCTGATACAAAATTAATATTTCAAGTACAGAAATCAGTTTTTGAAATCACTATCTTATTCTATAAAACTAGCAATTTCCAAAAAATTGTAATGACAACAATTTTTCAGTCCAAAAAAATTTTCACCATAATATTCAGAATAACATATTTTCAGATAAAATAAAAAATTGTCAGATAACAACAGTCATGCTATTCTTCACTAATACCATTTTATTTCACAGTAATTTTTCAAATTAATTACTGTATTAAATTAATGAGCTTTCAAGTTATGACTGTTTGCTTATCTTGTATCTTAACTTTCAACCTCATTTAACTTCTCAGTTATCAATTCTCAAGATCCTTTGTGCCATAACCTTCTCCACTTCACTCCTCAAATGTCATGTAGGTGTCCATTCTAGAAATGATAACTTGTTATATTTTAAAGATATCAACCTTTGAAGGTACTACAGCAATCTTTCACATTGATGGTTTCCATTATATCAACGTGGACACCTTTCTTGATGTTTCTTATTCAATCCAGGCTACTATACCTACAACATCAATGCCAAAAGTCCATCGCCATCACTAATATCCTCAATTTATTTACCATGTTGACTTTCCACATGCTGCTTCATATTTAGTAATGGGTATCAACTACAAACAATTGAATATTATTTTTGTAAATTGTGTAAATAATTCCAGATCCAAGTTACTTAGGCTGACTAGTAGCTGCCCTGACTGCCCAATTCTAGATTAATTCTCTTTGTTTCTACTTTCAGGGATCAAGATAATGATTCCAAGATATTTATACTTGTTTGTCAAGTCTCAAATCCTCCCTTGCATTTCCTCCAACTACTAGATATTTTGTTCTTTCTGTATGTCAGTTTCCATTCTGTAAATGATAAATTTAACTTCCTTAGCATATAGAGTGTACCTTCCTACATCATCTGCTTTCAGTCATAATCACTTGAACATTTGAAAGTGAACAGTGTGTAATCTTCAACTGGTATTTCTAAATGCAAATATTTTCACTCCAATTTTTGAGCACTCTGTTTATATAGATTTTTAAAAAAATATGTGCTATGCAGCATCCTTGTCCAAGGCATTTTGTAATTCACAATTCCTTGGTGATTAGTTGTCCTATTTTTATCGCACCAATAATATTATCATATGTAATTTTTCTACAAAATTATACATGTGCTATATTTATTTTAAAATTTATCTATGGTTACAAATGGCCAAGTCCAAATAGTTACAAATTATTATAAGTTGACTATAATGTAAATGTTGAGAGGCTTGCCTTGTGCAGGGACGAGTAAGTGAGGCAGGAAACGGAAACAGCACCAAATATAAAGTGAATAGTGGCCAGTACAGTGGTAGCTATTAGGTAAGCAATGGAATCCATGACAAGAGAATCCATCTGCTCATTGTAAGGTGCGCCTGTACTGTGAACAAAAGTATTACACAACATTAGTTGATACTTTACATCCACTAAACTAAGTAAATCAATTTTTAGGGTATCTAAAGAGGCAACAATGTTGTGTGTGTGTGTGTGTGTGTGTGTGTGTGTGTGTGTGTGTGTGTGTGTGTGTGTGTGTGTGTCACATTCACAATTTTAGTCTGATTTGATTCAAACTAGGCACAAAAATTGTAACAGTTAATCTAAATTCCTTAACCAACAAAATTCATTGGTTAACAACAAACAATTTTCGAACAATTTCAGAATGAAAATCATTTTAAATCTCTAAACATTTATAACCTTTTGTCTTTTTTTTTTAAGGTAAAATCTGTAATCAGTGTTACAAATCTGTATAAAGTAGCATTTTGAGTTTTTACAAATTAGTTGCTTTGAAGAAATTTAATTTGACGGTAGTTAGGATTCATTTTCATATTTTCAGTGTATAATTTGTAAGTTTAAAATGCTAATAAATGCAGATTTTAATGGTGTTTCTAATGGTGGTGAAATCAGAATTTAAGAAAAAGTTAAGACAAAAATACTTTTGGAAATTTGCTTCTATTGTATCAGTGAGACAGCTGTGTGCTGTCATTATTTAAAATATTTGAATTAAAACTTTTTGTTTAAAAATCAATTTTTTTTTAAATTAAGGCTTTTCTCGAAAATCACATCCAAATATGTTGAGTGAATTTTCTCAGAACTGGTTCTTAAGAACCAAAACAAGTTTCTATCTCTAAAAACCTTGTTCAGTAGTCCTGCACTTTATGTCTAATATCATTAGACTTTATTATTTTTATATTTAAACACATAACAGCAGGTTGGGATGACCCTGATTTTATTTGATCCCTGGTCACTCAAACCCAAAAATATGGTTCTTCCGGGAAGTGCACAGAGCTGATCACCAAACTAATTGATTTTATTAAATCTTTACCATATCTGTAGGTGTAGACCTAGTTTTCCAATATCACTTTTTATATTTTTTTAAATTTTCTTTAAACTTTATTTTGCAAAATTATGAATTTTTTCAAAATGTAATTAATATTTATTTATCGAAAAGTGTATATTTATTTTTTACAGTGTATATTTATTTCGATACAGTTTCATTCTGATGCAGCCAATAAGTACATAAACACAATGTAAAAATCACTATCTCCAAAACAGAAACAATTAAAAATTTGGTGTAATCCTTCCAAATTTAACTGTAAATTTTTCAACATCATGTTTTTATATAAATATTTATAATTTAAGGCGAAGCAACAAAGTTGAAAAATATCTACAGTTTATGAGTAAAACAAGAAGAATAAATTATGTGTTTACATTTTATATATTTACTATTAGCCTTTCAAAAGCCACAAAACTAAAACAGGTACTATTGTAAGGACATATTCTAATCCAGCAGGGAATTTCCTATTTATTTGAGACTCCACATGACTTATTCAAATTCAAAGAAAAAGTTTTTCAACTTTTTGAAAAAACCAGTACTTAACCCTTTTTTGAAAATTTTCACCTGCATGTAATTTTTCTCTAGCCTCCGCAATTTTTCAGCATCAATGGTGAATAACAACAGGGTTCTATTCCAAGGACTTTTAATTTACTATTATAAACTTTAAGTTAATCGATTAATCCTTTCTTACCATGCTTACAGACTTTGTTACAGAGACAGACAGACAGATGAAATTTGAGTTGTTTAGAAACAGATCCTGAGCATATTTATACACAAAATTTTCATTTTGAGACATTTTAAACTATTTTAGAATTTTTGTTAGTAATATACTCTATATTTGACTACTGTTTTGTTTTGGTACTAACTTACACAAGCACAACTTACTTTGTTTCGCCGCCACCAAACCAATGTAGTATCAGCGACGGAGAGATCACAGAGCCTGGAGTGTTCCGGGAAATGATGAATGTCATAATTTCTCCATAAGTTACAATGATAAATGGAAATGTGATACCCATTAACACTGCAGACACCACTCCTACTAAGAAGCAAAACCGTTCACTCAGCGTCGAAAATTCAACCTGGAAAACAAATATGTTTTAGTATTTGGGAAACAAATATACCTTCTGTACCACAAATGTAGCGAGTCTTTCACCACTTTATGGATTGATATATACTACTGTAATATCACTTTTTTATATTTAATTTTTGTATATATATTATATATTTAATATATACATATATATATATATATATATATATATATATATATATATATATATATATATATATATATATATATATATATATTTTTTTTTGTGTTTAACGTCCAATAAACACAAAAAAAAAATATATATATATATATATATTTATTTATTATTATATATATATTATTTATTATTATTTGCATAGAGACCCTGTTGGATCACACAAAATACTCCGACTCATGTCTTGTTCCTTCTAATCCTCCACACCTCCCTCATCCTGTTCCCATGGATCCTCCTCCGCTCCTCCGTCCATTTTACCCTCGCTCTCTTTGGGATTTCATGCTCTGGGATTTTCCACCCGAGCATCTTTCTCCTGTATGCGTTCCTGTCTTCAATGTCTGTTGAGTCTATTTCTGCACCATGTATATATATTACTGTGATACTACTGTGATTTAGAACATTCCCCCCTTAAATTTTGTCATAGAAATATAAACAGTATTTAAGTTTAAAACTGTAACTTATAAATATCCAAATTATTTTTCTTTATGTTTAAATAGTTGATTTTTAACATTTTAATGACAAAATTTCTATTTTTCTTCTATTCAATATCTTTAAAATAATTTAACCAAGACTTAAATGTCATTTAGATATATATTGGTCAAAATTTTAAAATTACATATCATCATAGGTCATGACTTTAAAATAAAATGTCGATCATAGGTCACAACTTTAAAATAAAATGTCGATCATAGGCCACAACTTTAAAATGACATGTTGATCATAGAGCACAACTTTAATATGACATGTTGATCATAGAACACAACTTTAATATGACATGTTGATCATAGAAAACAACTTTAATATGACATGTTAATTACAGGTTACAACTTCAAAATGAAATGTCGATCATAATTCTATGATAAAATATAAAGGATAAAATAATTTTAACTATATCGTCTTATAAGATATTATTGTAATCACCTGCACCTGTTAATCACTTGCCAATGTTAACACAATACTTATTCTGCTGGTTAGCTGCAATTAATTAAGACAGTTAGTACATTTTGCCATACAATGTATTTATTTAAATTTTGTCCAGTGTATTATTAACAAACTACATTTGGAATATAAGGGTTTAGAGCAGAAATTACAACCAGACCCATTACCATGAATGGAGAATTACAGAATATGTTTTGAGAAGTTGTTGGAACATACATAAAAAAGTTGTATATATTAGGGTCTTTCTTTTTCATATCAGATAGTCCATATCGCTTTGCATGTCATGGGTTTATTGCACTCCTAACAATAACGTACTGCCCTACAAAGTTACTCTTAAGATTCAAGAGTCTCACTGATGAGTCTCTGAATTGTAGTCTTACATCTAATCTTGTCTTTAGTCTTACTTTTATATTCTTGTCTTTAGTTTTATGTTTAGTCTTTTCTTTAGTCTTATATTTATTCTAGTCTTTAGCCTTATGTTTAGTCTTGTCTTTTGTCTTAGTTTTATTCTTGTCTCTGGTCTTACTTTTATTTTTGTCTCTGGTCTTACTTTTATTCTTATCTCTGGTCTTACTTTTTTAAGCCACCTCGGTGGCCTAGTTGATAGCATTCTGGGCTTTCACCCCGAGGACCCGGGTTCGATTCCCGGCCAGAGCTTGGCATTTTCATACGCTATAAATCATCCCATCATCTGCATTAGCCCAAGTGTGCACAATAGTCTGACATTAAACACCAAATAAATAACCTTTTATTCTTGTCTCTGGTCTTACTTTTATTTTTGTTTCTAGACTTACTTATATTCTTGTTTCTGGTCTTACTTTTATTCTTGTCTCTGGTCTTACTAATATTCTTGTTTCTTGTCTTACTTTTATTCTTGTCTCTGGTCTTACTTTTATTCTTGTCTTTAGTCTTACTTTTATTTTTGTCACTAGTCTTACTTTTATTCTTCTCTTTTGTCTTATTTTTATTCTTGCATCTAGTTTTCCTATTATTTTTTTCTTTAATCTTATGTTTAGTCATTCCTTTAGTTTCACATTTAATCTTGTTTTTAATCTTACATTTAGTCTTGTCTTTAGTCTTATATTTAGTCTTGTCTTTATAAGTTTATTAGTCTTGTCAGAGTTTCATGACAGTAATAAGGTTTCTCAAATGTCCCTAACAGCGTGCCTGTTTATACAGTAGGTGTAAAAATCATTTCATTTACTAAATCTCATCGTAACATCAAATTGTATTGTAACCAGCACTGGCCAATCTGCTGTGCCTCTGAACGTATTCATCTAAAGGTCATAGATTCAAGACTGCAGTTACTGCCTTAAGTTTCACCATTTCCGCTAACATAAGTCTCTCGTCCTCATTAGTCTAACTAGCATAAAGTATGGCAAACTTCACAAACTTTTGTTAATCACCATAAAATATTTAAAAGCTGACAAAAACATTAGCAAAGGAGACAGCTTCATTTGACAGAACAACAGCCACACTGGATCAGAGGGAAAATTGTGACACAGAATTTCCTTTTTTGTGTCATCTTTGAAATCACATTCAGAATACTGGACAGGACATTCTGTGGTTTGACACAAATGTGTCTGTATATGGTGACACAAAATGTATGGTTTGACACTAGTGAAGCCTAACATTTTACAAAGATAAATGCTAATTTTTAAGGTGAACATTTGATTTGATTTGCTACAGAGAAACAAGTGCTACAATAGACCTTAGAGACTCGTGAATTCTGAATAAATTGTGGTTTGTCAACTAATGTCTGGACTCTGTATACCTAGGTACTGCTTACTGGACAAAACAAAAAGTACAAAATACAACAAACGAACGCATTGGTCAGCTACCATATTTGGACTGCTGTAATTGGCAGTTTACTTTGATAATGAAAATTGTATTTTAGAGCCCTGATTGAAAACCTGTCTCCTTTATCAAGGACGACTGCAAAAATACCAAAGAACCATTCAACCTTTAGAGAAGAAAGGAAGAGAGAAAGAAAATTTCCAGTTTGTACATTATAAATCATTATTTGTACCATCATCATAAAATATATTCATCTTGTGACAGCAATTTTATTTTTGCAAGATGGCTATTGTCCTTATTTTACATATTTGGTACTGTTTTAAAGTGTGACAAATATTACAATCGTTAATTTCAGAAAATACAAATTATTTTATTACAAAAATGTAAGTACTTGTAATAACTCAATTGGCCTCAATCAATATACATTTTATTTTTTGAAATTCCTTATTCTGTTATAAAGACGTTAAACCACAAAATAAATAGACAATGAAACTCGGAATTTGTAAAACACAAATTGAAATTATCACTGGGAAATCTGATAGTTCCAAAACTTTAAAAACTAGGTTCAACAAGGCTGTAGACTAAAATGGCATCGATAATAACAGACAGGCAGAATTTATTAGTTTAGTTCTTATAGTGACCGATAGATAGCACGGTGGTTGACATCACGCTTCACGTTTTAGACATGTAAAATGTTCTTGCTGAATGAATTTAGTAAGTGTTTTCTGATTTCTAAACAAAAATTAGCGTTTTAAGACGATATTTTAAAATATTGGTAATTATTCACCATTCCCCCCCCCAGCTCCAACTTATGTCGTATTTCAATATATATTTATAAACATAGTTTAGTCTATTACAAAAGTCGGAAAAGCAACATTTACCAGGACCCTGGTAACACTATTTATTAGGTTTGTCCGACCGTCATTCAAATAGCCGATGGCCATGAAAATAACGTGTATGACTTTCATGCTCGAATTCGTCCGCCTGAACATGAATTCGACAAAATTACCGGTCAAGTGATGTTTTCTGTGTCCTAAAACATAATTTTTCACGCAAGAGTATTGGTTAGGTTGTAAAGAAAAATTGTTTCGATCATTCAGCAATTTTATTCTTTAGGCATTAAATAAAACGTTTTTGCGAGAAAAAAGTTACTAGTGTTTTAACCATTTTATTATTTTTTGATAAGGTTTAGATCGTTGTTTGATCTTTCAATTTAATTTGCAGTCCATTTCTAACGTATAAGGAACGATATGTTTAAATATGACATAATGGAGATGATGGGGGAAGTAGTGAATAATTACCAAAATGTTCGATCATTTTTTGACAAAACGCATTTTCCAATAGAATGTTTTTTGATAAGGTTTAGATCGTTGTTTGATCTTTCAATTTAATTTGCAGTCCATTTCTAACGTATAAGGAACGATATGTTTAAATATGACATAATGGAGATGATGGGGGAAGTAGTGAATAATTACCAAAATGTTCGATCATTTTTTGACAAAACGCATTTTCCAATAGAATGTTTGAAGTAATATGTAAACTAATATTCTAGTAGGTCGTCTAATATTCTAGTAACGTCATGGTTGTCGTGGCGATAGTTAATTACCTGTTAGTGTCCTGAGTTGTGTATAAAAATTGTCCGTTTGTTTTATCGTGACGCTTGAAGGTTTTGTGGGGGGGAGTTCGCTTGATGTACATTAAGACTGAGCTGTTTCCCACCACTAACAATAAGCAGAAAACCAGTTAGACCACTAGGGGTCAAGCGCCACGATAAGGCAAACAACCTCTAATGCTCCAAATGTTATAAAAAATAAGAATTTAACATGTTAAGAAGGAGCATGGAGTTCTAATAGACTAATATTTGTTCAAGCCATTATTAACGACCGAAATACTGATGTTGTTCTAACATCAGAACAACGCCTTGTTCAACAGTGTCCGTGATAACGCGATTGTTGTGACTACATTCAAATTAGAAACAAAAGCAACATAGAGTAACTAAAATCTAAACACTAACACCAACACCAATACCAACACCGAAAACAAATTTCATTTGTTTTACCTTAAATTTGTCTTTTACATGGTCTAGATGGTGTTTGTCTTTGGTTGTTTTTGTTACTGACAGTGTCTTCCTGTAATTAAACATTTTATATTAATAAATATCTCTAACTTAACCATTACTCAACAACAAAACACAATTAAGTAACGTTATTAGGTTATAAATATGTAGGTTATAAATATTTAGGGAAATCTCTGCTTACAACTGTTGTTAGTCAGGGCAAAGTAACCAAATTACGTAGTTTTACAAACTCATTATTGTGATCCTGATTTTGTGATCTTTATGTATCAAAATATATCCATTTTCAGGTCCTCTAAGTCCTAATTATTGTGTACATTGTTGGAAACGAATTCACTTACTTAGGACGAGTTTTAAAGTTTCGAATTTCTTAAGCCCTTTTCGACTTTTTGACTAAAAATCTGATTGTAGTAAATTTCTGATTTCCAGCTGTCATTTCCGAAATAGCAACACTGTCAACACTTAATTTTCTCAAATATGAGTATGACATAATTAAATTTTAACGCTGAAAAACATTTTCGAAACTAATTATTTATTCTCAGAAAGTCTGTAGTTTTTTATTTTATATGCTCAAAAACTACCGATGTTTTCAAAACGGTTTGCTCATTATTTTTATCGCGTGTAAAACTAGTTTGATACTGTATACCACATTCATATTTGGAAAAATAAGGTTAATTCCCAGATGGCGTATTCAAGACAGCGAACGAAAATAACGATTTTGTCAACAATTATGATTAGCAGATGATTGAAAACGATATCTGAAAAAAAATGCACTTGTGGAACTCGAGAAGTTACAGACAGAAGCGAAGCTTTTGTTAATATCTTTGCTGGATATACAATTAGTTTCAAGATATATTTACAAATATCTTGTTTTGTTTAAATAAATAAATACGTGAACAGTTTATATATTATTTACTGTAGTTACAGTAAAAGATCAGCTGTTTTATATCAATTCGTAATGATCAGCTGATTTCATTGAACAGCTGTTTCGCTATAAGTTTCAGGTTATACTGTTAAAAACTAGCAATATTAACAACAATTATTATAAACGTTTATATTAATTTTGAACGTATTATAAACGGTTACAACGTGCACGTGGTCTTCAACTAAGGAAAAATACCAAAACCAAAGCAACACGACGTTTTCATATAATACGAGTGTACTGTTATCGAAAATAAGATAAAAAAGAAAGAAACAGAGACGAAATTCATTTGCTCCTTCGTTCCATATTTCCGTTACATTTTCCTGTTCGGCAGGCTTTTTTTCTATTCACTCCTTTCGCCAAAGCTAACATTAAAAGCTTCGCTTCAATAAAGAAAAATAGGGATTTAAGTGGTCCAATTATTACTGATCGTATTGCTTAACTGAAACGATACACAACAGATATTAACGAAAATGAATACTTATCTACACCATATTCAAGTACAAAATATCGTCCTTGTAAAATATATTCAACTTGTACTCTAAAATAACTGTGGCAGTTGGGCGGCCTTCGTTAATAATTTAAATATTTATTAATGAATGTATTTACATACAATGTGCAAAATACATGTAACTGTAAACACTGTAAGCAATTTTATGCTAGATGGGTCAGGAATAGTGTAATTGCGTTAATTATAATTTAAATATTCATTATTCAACCAATTTATAGCCTACATTATTTTAAACAAATAGAAAGTGAGTCAGTAGTTGGTTTTGAGCTCACGCTCCATAGTTTTATAAGAACTCAGCCACGAATTCACTAAAAATAATCGCCGCACGCAGCTCCCTCGCTGACTTGATAGAAGCGAATTTCCAAAAAGTATTCTTCTTTATCTTAACCTTTTTAAAATCCTGATTTCACCACCATAATCTGCATACATTAAACTATAAACTTTAAACTACATTTAAAATAAGAAATGAACTCTGACCGCCGTCAAATTAAATTTCTTCATTTCAACGAATTTTGAAAATTAAAAATGCTTATTTATGCAGTTTTTAACGCTGATTACAACGGTGAAATCTGATTTAAAAAATTCAGTCAAAAAAGTTATGAATTTTTAAAGATTTGAAATAACCGCCATTTTGAAACTTTAACAAATTTTCTGATTAAAGAACTTGTCAAAGCTATTATCATAACCGATTTTTGTGCCAAGTTTAAATCAATTCAGATTAAAATTGCGAACATGAGCTTGATTTCTCTCTCTCACTCACTCTCTCTCTCTCTCTCTCTCTCTCTCTCTCTCTCTCTCTCTCTCTCTCTCTCTCTCTCTCTCTCTCTCTCACTCTACACACACACACACACACACACACACACACACACACACACACACACACACACACACACACACACACACACACACACACACACACACACACACACACACACACACACACACACACACATATATATATATATATATATATATATATATATATATATATATATATATATGTCACGATCGGTGATAATTTCAAGGTACCGGGTCCGTGTCTTACCGTGATAGCTGCTTCAAAAACTCATTATGGAAATTCGCTAATAAGAAGCTCACTGGTAGATTTACATTCACTTCAAGAATAAATAATAATGTAATGTGTACACGGCAAGCGTGTCTTTTTTTAAGAATGTTAAGCATACTATCACAACTTCAATTTCCCCCCTCATACAAACAATAACTATTCAAAATGTAGAAGATTTTTTGTTTTGTTTCATTATCTTACAATCCCAGTAATATTGGTAACGATATTTTCTTCTCCTATTAGGTTGTAGGTATTAGAAATTCCTTGACATTATCAAGAAATCAAGACTTTGAAAAGTTTTTTTTAATACTTTATTCAGGCGATATTAAAACAGATTTTGTATTATCAGCTCTTGTTTATCAAAAGACTGGAACATGTTGCCTTCATAGACTCATTAGTCTATCAGTGGTCAGGAATGCTATTAAGAAGTTTGATATTTTTACTGATCTGTGCGCCCAAGACACAATAAGTACGGAAGAAGTGAGTCTTGGAATGGTTTATCTATGGTTTAGTTTATGCATGAAACCTGTTATATAAAATTCTACGCAAATTTCCTCTAAGAGAATCGGCAGATTTCGTTGACATTTCGCTTGTAGGTTTTGCATGTACATGTTTAGAAAAAGAGCTCCGAGAATTTAGGGCGCGATTCTCCACATCAAAATTAAATTGAAACCTCCAATAAACATAGGTCCAAAAAACGCCTCGTTTTTGGTCTGGCCGCCATTTTGTTTTTTATAAGAAACAATTTATACCTTGAAAACGGTTCACGGTGGATTCATGAAATTCGGCATACATATACATATCTGTATCGACGACTGTTCTGGAAAAAACCTAATTATTTAAAATGGCGGTCGTTAATTTTTTTTAATTGTGAATAACTTTTTAATCTTATATTTTATGAAAATTACTTCGATTACATAAAATATTGCCCATTTCATTATGAAGAAACTTAATTTTTTTAAATCCGATAAAAATAACGAAATTGTGACAAAATTTGTTTAAGCGCAATTACTGGCTTTCGTAGACTGAAATTTGAGCCCGACATCATTTCCTCCTGTGGAAAATGGGAATACGGCAGATTGTAAAGTTTATTACATTTTTAAGAAAGTAACACCTTTTTATCAATTATACCAGAAATTATACCATTATAATTTTAAAAATTTCGAAATATTACAGTAAAAAACAGTAATTCAATTTTCAAGTTTCAACGACTCAAATTTCAACCTTTAGCTCTTCAAACTTTTAAATTACCGGTACAATGAAAACAAGAAAATTATCCCTTATAAAATTCTTAAATCGAACGAATTTCAGTTTTTAACGCTGATTACAAAGGTGAAAACAGATTTTCAAAAACATTTTAAGACAGAAAAGTTATGAACGCGCGCGCGGGCGCACACGCACTGAGAGGAGGGAGGGAGGGGAGGGAGGGAGAGAGAGGAGAGAGAGAGAGAGAGAGAGATCCTTCGGAAAGAGACTTCTCAGTCATCCTGTATATTGTGTCTGACTACTTTGTAGTCGTCAGTAAAACATATGCTCTTGAAGTCGACACAAAGTATGAAGAGTGTTGAAAGCTAATGAAGGATTTGACACTTGACATCAACAATGAGTCAGAGTATCAAATCATTAATATCCTTGGAAGTGCCTTGAGGCTGCTTTGAAGTTAAATATAGCCCTTCACAACCGAAATAAAAGCTGCTATATCGACGAAAATTCGACTGCTAAATTCTTAAAATTTCATAAAGAAAGGTTCATAACTACATGATTTACCAAGTGATTGATGACGTAAAAACATAACCTAACTTTACAACAAAATAAACCCGATGGCGGTCACGGTTTTACTCACCGATTCTCTCACGAAACTAATCAATGCTACCAGCCTACTCCGATTTAATTCACATTTATAACTAGCATAGTTTTTAAATCTGCAGCGAGTTTTACGGACAAAAATTAGACTATTCTCGAAGATGGAGCTAACGGTTTAAATAAAATATAACCTCAAATGTAGCCTCGATATAATGATAGGCTAAGTATCTTTTATTTCAAATGTTCTACAATGACTTCAGTCATAAACTATGATTAAAATCTGATGAACTGATTTTGAAAAACTAAGCCGTTTAGTTTATTTTTCCGTAAATCCTGAAGCCGATTTTCGGGTGGTATGGCGACCATTACGTTTTGTACTGACCTGTAGGCCTAGTTGAGCAAAATCTAACCAAAATCGTTAGAGCCGATTTGGTAAAATTGAGATTTAAAAAATTCCTAAAAAGGTGTTTCAAAGAGTTTTTAATGATTCCGAATGTGCACCTAACTTTCTAAACACTGTTAAACGAGAAAGGAAAACGGTCAGGGTTTTTCGGTTTTTTTAAATTCCTGTACAATGTATGTAACAAATAATGTTTTACGTTTTCCGATATACAATCGCCACTGACCTCGATCCTACGAATTTTGCTATTTTTTTAATATTAAATATCACATAAAACATTCACTGTGAAAACACTTAAAAATCACGGTTAGCCGAGCGTGTACTGCTAGTTATTTATAAGTCAATTATTTATCCCAAATCGTCGATATTGCCTTGAAAAGATAAATTACAATAATTTAAAAGATTACGGTCCATTAATTACTAACGTATTTGTTTAATCGTTACCAATTACGGAACAATTCTGTGTGTGTTTTACATAAATAGATATTTCTTTATTTGAATACCGAATGGAAACGTAAACCTTATGTAACTTTCCAACTACAAAATATTTCCTATTTTTTTGCTTCCTACCTACGTTTTAGAGAAAGTATTGGAATCGTCTAAACAATAAATAGAGCCTATGTTTACTAGATCTTCACAATTTAACTCATAAATTCGATCTGAAATAATTAGCATTAAATATAAGTGTAATAAAATGGTAATCCTTATAAGAAATGTGAGCGTCGTTTATAGTGGTATCTTGCGGCAGAGTGTTCAACTACAGTTAAATAAATAACAGTAATTTCTATTTTTCAAACGTTTCCACTCGCTGTCGTTGCAGCTTGCAGCGTTCGTAACAACAGATAGTCCAATACTTGGACTTTAGCCGCTAATATCGAGCACGCTTTTTATAATGGTATACGTTTATATTCAATGCTACCAGCCTACTCCGATTTAATTCACATTTATAACTAGCATAGTTTTTAAATCTGCAGCGAGTTTTACGGACAAAAATTAGACTATTCTCAAAGATGGAGCTAACGGTTTAAATAAAATATAACCTCAAATGTAGCCTCGATATTCCCTATAAATTCTAGTTCGACAGCTATTTGAAAAATGGTGGAAATGGCAACAATGTAAAATGGCGATTTCTTAATGGACTTTATGGATTTTGTTCAAACTTAATTCATATGTAAAATCTAATTTGGGTAATCATTATAATCATTAAAAAGTAATTTAGTCTAATAATAAAGGCTGCAAAAACATTACAAAATTTTTCCACTTTCGGAAGACAGCGGTCAAGAAACCGGAAAATGAGCCTAATTTCTCGATATCGGTTTATCACATTTTGCTCAAGCTTTACCATATATGAAGATACGTAACTCAAGTCGATGATTCTAGAATAAATGAAATATATAGTTTAAAAAATCTGAGGAAAATGACGGCGGTCAGGTTTCATACACTGAACTTTGTGCAAAACCTGATGTACGTGTTTTGAAAATTACGCGGGATTTTCAGTTTCTTTAAATAACTCATAAACCGGTTTTTATTTACTTAATTGATGACATTGAACAAAATTCGATGAAAATAATTACAGCCGATTTTTAGAAAAACTGATTAACAGTTTTTTTTTGCCCGAAAAAGTGTTTCAAAGACTTCTTTTAATAATACATTAGAAATTATTATCGAGATATCGGTAAACCAGGCCCGAATACATCGAAATAAATTCCAATAAAATCGATCGAATTTAGTCTCCAGGGATGCGCAAGATGGACGTACAGACGTCAAAGTAAAAACCATTTATTTGGACTCAAATGATTTTAAAATAGTTCGATCTCAAGATCAACTTTTCAAAGATAACTTTTCTCACTTTATAATTTGTCTAGTAAAACTGCTTATTTTTAATATACACATGGCAGTACGTTTGACTTCCAAAATGTTCACCTTTTTCTGGTTCTACTCATAATTTCACCAAATTTACAAAATGTTGAAAACTTCTTATAGCTTGTCGCAGCAAAACTAAAAAAACACTTAACAAACAACAGTTAAGAACACGCACTTTGCGTCTGCAACCAGTAAACGTTACTGGTAGGCCAACTGAAACAAAGGAAACATTCTTCTCCAGAAACCTTTCGTACAAGCGCAGTCAAGTTGAAAACTGCAAATCCCCGCGTTATCTTTTACTTCTCAATAATAGCCGAGGCCGTCGATGTTTTGATTTTTCTATTTACTGTTAGCATATGCCGTAAATATCTGTCATTACAAATCGTCTACGCTACCTTGAGTTATGAATAAGTATCTGTAAAGCTTCGCGTGGTCACTCAGACAACCTCAACCAAAAGCCACTCGATTTAGAAGAGATAAAAAAAATGTGCGGAACTGGCCGACAGAAGTAACTACTTTTGGCATGCCTGACTGTATACTTTTTCACTATTTAACTGAATTAACCATTTTTATAAAAATTTAGATGCATGCAGGAAAGGGCAACTCTTAAAAATTATTTTCGTATTAAATTTCGCGTGTGCGTAGGTATACAACTTAAAAATTAACTGAAACTGTCACAGACTATGAATTTGAGTATCTTAGGCTATATAAGGAACTTTAATAATTTATCAGTTTATAACCCTATTTTTGACAGTTACACATTTTATTTATCAGTAAACAAACCACGTCACTAGAGTGCACGTAGCCGCCTCAGTGGCCTAGTTGATAGCGTACTAGGCTTTCACCCCGAGGACCCGGGTTCGATTCCCGGTCAGGGCTTGGCAATTTCTACGCTATAAATCACCCCATCGTCTGCATTAGCCCAAGTGTGCACAATAGATGTTAAAAAAAAAAAAAAAAAAAAAAAAAAAAAAAATAGAGTGCACGTATGGGTGTGTTAGAGCGTTCCGTGACGGCAAACTGATTTCCTCCCGTGCAAAACATACACTCATACTCCGCGATAAGAAGTAGTCACTTCAGAAACTAAAAAAAATTATATTCGTTAATTTTTAACACTTAAAAAATTAAGGGTAAAATTTTTAAAAATTGTTATCTTGTCCGAATTTAACGAAACTTGAAATAGTATTGTCCAAGAATAAAATAACTACAGCATTTAGGGATTGCAAAATTGTTTATGCGTTTCAGGGAGGGGAAGCCCTTCAACATATTTTATGTTGTTCAACGTATCTTGTTTAAACGCTACAAATATTTGTTCTTAGGTTAGATCCCTTCGACCGTAGCTAAGGAAGAACAGCGTACGTCGAAGGCTGCTTGGTTAAGGGAAAGCCTTAACTCTAGATACCAGGCGAGCACCAGGTTTAATCTAACCTTACCAGACTCTGCATGAGTGGATATTCTATTCCCCTAACTACTTGAGGATTAGAATGGCTTCAACAAACCTTCAAAGCCAAGAAAACCTGGGGATCTGACAAAAGTGAACCTAAGGACTTAAAATAGCGTGGTATGGAAAATAACTGGAGCTGAACTAACCTTACAAGTAATGAATTGCAACAGACTGCAGGGACGCTAGACCCAATATGCAGTGAGAGAAGCGAGAATTAGAGTTAAACATATTAAACCAGTAAGGCCTATTTCAGATCAGATAGACATTTGTAGTTGTTCGGACGAAGAGATCAGGCAACATCAAAAAAGCTTCTAAGTAAACCTAGAAGCAGAAGAGCTCCCAAGGATCAAACCTTGGGCGTGAGAAACACAACCTTATACGGCTGCGATGACAGTGCTGAGGAGAAACGATATTCAGGATTGGAGGACTGTTAACCAGGAATATTGATATCCTGCTAAATAAACCTATTAGCAGAAGACCTCACAGGGATCATACCTTGAGCGTGAGAAACACAACCTTCAGACTGAACAAAAGGTCAATCTTCAGAGAAACAGACTGCGGTGACAGAGCTGACGGGAAACATAATTCAGGACTAGAGGACTGTCAACCAGGAATATGAATATCCTGGGCAAAGAGAAACTCAAACAATGGGATTCAGTAGAGGCCACTGTGGTCTTGAACAGAATAAGAAGGAAGAAGAAATCATCTTATGACTGTGAGGATCTCATTGGACTGTTTAAACTCATTGAGGGCATCATTCTACTAAATAGAATCCAAGAGGCTTGGCGGCACTTATCCGCTAAGTGCCCATCTCTGGGCCACCAAATCACATAACCTCAAAAATTAGTGTAATATAATTTAGTGTATAAAATACAAGAAATGACCCTTTCATTAAATCTACGGGGTTTCAGTGGCAAAGACTTCACAAATCAAATCAACAATCTAATTTCCGAAACTACGATTTCTTCTGCGACTACTTCTACAACGATGTTTTGATACGTGATGCTTACACAGTTCACAAATTCTTTTAGATAATTTAATTGTATATGATCACGTTTGTGTAACAATTTTCACTTTTACATCAGATATTTTTTAACTATAAAATTCTTTTCATTTCATACAAAAAACATAAAATACTTACGTTTTTCATTTTGAGGCATTTTTAATGATCCTAGAATTTCGGATAGTAAATAAAATTCTTCGTCCTTGACTGCATAATTATGCAAATGTATAGCTATTGATCTAGTCTGAAAAAACTAACAAAAACAGCTGAGCCTCCCGCTAGCATATTGTTTTTTCTGGACGAACTAAATAAATACAGTAGGCCTATTTGATATTTTGAATGAGCTTTCGCCACCTCAGCGAAACAGCTGCGTGCAGCCATTGTTTAATAATAGAAGCTACTTTTTAACGAAGCTGTCAACAAACAATAGTTGAAATATTATTCATTCGCAACAGTCTACTACAAATGGCAATAACAAATAACGTGTCATTTAAGCCTAATAGATCGCCCTGAGCGATACAATTTTCTAATGAAACCTATTCTAATAATAGTGTTTTGAAATTAATATCACAGGTAAATTTACCGGCGATTTATCGTCTCACAGCAACTATTAACAATTCAATTTTCCTAATTAAATAAAAGAAGCAATTATTCAGGTATAACCTAACCTCAATTTCGAACATAACCAGGCCTGTATGTTTATAATGCCATGCACTCGTATTTAGGACAATCTATAAATAAAACAAAAACATTTTAGCCTATTCATTTAATATTTACAGTATTTTATCAAAGAAAATGTAAGAATTTTGTTTAATTTGTATCATTAACGTCAACGAAAAATGTTGGGTTATATTATATCCCACAAAGGATTACGAATAAATTGATCGAAGTAACCTAAGCAGACTACAGAGGACACTGTAATTCTTCTGCTACTGAATATAAAAGTATTAGAATGATAACCTTTATATGCAAGTGCTCGCTGCTGGTGGCATCTTGCGGCAGTGTTCAACTACAGTTATATAGATAATAATATCGTCTATTTTCTCAAATGTCTCTACCCCCTCAAATGTCTTGCAGCTTGCAGCGTTCGTAGTGACATATAGTCCAACTACTTAAACTTTAGGCGCTAATATCGAGCACACTTTTTATAATGGTGGTGTGCTTATTTGTATTTATAGGTACGTTTATGCTTCTGCGAGATAGCCGGTCTGCCTACACACAGATGCATTAAGCAAGTAATTAATGAAATATTACATCGATTTGACGGTTAAAACTGCAAAAACCTGACCCAGTATCTAAAGTCTATGTACGCAAAATATCATAACAATCAACACAGTTCATTTCCTGTTCCGGATAAACATACGTACTTTTGATTTCACGGATACAGATTACTCAGCAATCAAACATAAAATTTCATAACTGAAGTTTATGCATTGACTGTAACAAAAATATTCAGTTAAGAGCTAAATCGAAAACACCATAATAAACAGCTCTTTAAAAATATATCATAAATCTACACGTACTAACCTTGTCGTAAATAAGGGTATTCCAAAAGACTTGATCCAGTGCACCATCTTGCAATACCATCTGAAACATGAACCTAAATTAA